>JAYKQN010000015.1:21157500-21230000 GCA_036785175.1 Eupleurogrammus muticus
ACACACACACACACACACACACACACACACACACACACACATTTAGACAGGAAGTGTTGAGTAAACACACACACACACATCTAGACAGGAAGTGTTGAGTAAACACACACTCACACATTTAGACAGGAAGTGTTGGGTAAATACACACATTTAAACAGGAAGTGTTGGGTAAACACACACACACACATTTAGACAGGAAGTGTTGGGTAAACACACACACACACACACACACACACATTTAGACAGGAAGTGTTTGAGTAAACACACACACACATTTAGACAGGAAGTGTTTGGGTAAACACACACACACACACACACACATTTAGACTTTAATGCACCTTCTGCTCCATTCGGGTGCACTGCTCTAATTAATGTGATAATTAACGCCTGTGTTTCACCTCCTACTTCCTGCCAATATGGCTGCTGTTGTGCTGCATTCAGGGCACGTTGGCAGAATGGGAAAATGTGGCATTTTTGTATTATATTTGTACTCATATGGCTTAATATAGCTTTATTATTATTATTATTATTATTATTATTATTATTGTAGCTTAAACTACACAAAGCTGACCATACAAAACATTTTGTTAAATTGCAGCCTGAACAAAAATGGCCGCTTTTTGTTTCAATGAAAGTTGTCATCGATGCGAGGCAACAGCACTTGGAAAAACCTTGTTTTTGCAGTGGCTGCAGATCATTTGGATAGATCAGCATTATTAAAAATGAGCTAAGCTAAAGCTTAAGCTAACCTAAGCTAAAGGTGTGAATGTAGACACAACACTATCTTCTTAGCAGGAAAAAGACTGTGGGTAACTACATGGTAAATTTACCTTTTTTGTTGTAAATTGCTCATCTTTAATGACTAATGATGCAATTCTATTTAGATAAAGTACATTGAGATACAATAGGAACTTCAATTACTCATTTTTAATAAATAATGACGCTAAAATAATGTTCCATTTCATTCAACAATGACTTTCTTCAGTGTTTTTAAATGTACAGTCTATGTTATATTTGTATTTGTACTTCTTAAAACCTGAGTTAGAATATTAAAAAAAGGGAAAAGGAGGTAAAGAAGAACAATGAGATGGTGCTGGGCAGCAGGTACGAGACTTCTGTTCAACATAAGGACACGAGGAAGCAAAAAGGGGATCACGCATTTCTGCACCATGTGATATGAAGGAAATAGGCCATGCAGTAAAACGAGTTTCAGATCTCCAACATGTCAGAGAGGACGTTGCTGCATTAGGATTCAATGGGAGCACACAACCCCGGATAATTGGAGGTGAAGTAGGAGAAGAAGGTAAAGATTTCCCCGTGCTTCATGCAGTCACGTGGTAATGAACGCCTGAAGTCTGCAGAACAATTTCCTGAATAATGGAGACGCCGCTTCCACATCCAGATGCATGGTGGGAGGTCACATGTGGCCTCAGGCAGCTCAGATGGGGTCAAGTGTGTGTTTATATATAGTGTGTATATATTAAATAAATGCTCATTATCATGTTCCTTCTGTTGTCCTCCTTTTTTTTCCTGCACATCCATCGTGACTAAGACACAAGTCTGTTATCGGTGCTGTGTAAACTGCACGGAATCGCCCCATTTTCTTTATCCCTGGTATTTCAAAGGTTAGGGAGGAGGTGTAAACTTCTGTCAAGGTTTGCCACCTCTATCTATAAAGTAGATAAATGCGATTCTACAGTGGGAGCATTATTTGGCGGCTGTCAGAGCGTGCTACCTCCAGGTTGGAGCACTATTTGACAGCACAGCACCACTGTAGAAATTACTAATTACAAACTATGCATGCATATTATCATAGTAAATGAGATGAAACTTTATGCAACTGAGGTTTAAAGTGTGATCAGTGAGTCTAAACAACATAAAACCTGCAGCTACTAATGCACAGAGATATAATGTAAAATAATCGTAATCTGACATGGGTGAAAATAAAAATGTAAGGATGCAGTTCTGCAATTTTTGCAGCCTCTTCTAACCGGGGTGCGTTCAGGTTCAACCAATTACACGTTAAACTGGAGTCAGAGCACACCTGTCACCGTCTAACGCGTCTCTGATTAACCCTGAATCAGCTTCAGCTGTTTCTAGGAGGCTTTTTCCTGACAGGTTTTTTTTTGAGCTTCAGTTCCAGCACAAACCCTGGAGAGAGCTTGTGATGCATCAGAGGGTTTAAACGTCAGAAATATCAGTCAGGTGGGGGGTACAAAAGAATTTCAGAGGAATTAAATGCACAATGGAACACAAGGAATCAGTGTTGGGGGAGGCTGTGAAGCTGGATCTGGTGAGTACTGGCTGTAGTAGTACACAGTAGTAGTAGTACACAGTAGTACAGAGACATGGCCTTGTGTTTTAAACCTATTCAATCCACATGGAAACACACAGCCTGCATTCAGAAACTGTGCCTTAAAACAAGCAGTGGTGACTTATGTGAAGTTGTGATGTCACAACTATACAGTCACCGTCCCCTCAATTCAAATCAGCCAATCAGAGGAGATACTCCCAAGAAGTAGTGCATTTTATTTTCTATTAAATCAATAGGATTAACATATGATTCTGAAGGATTCTGTGTAAATTGACCAGATTAGACGACATTTTGGGTCAAATTCAAATAATAGTACACTATTTTTTTCTTTTGTTAAAACTTGGTTTATTCGATGATTATCCAATTATGGCTGTTTTATGATGAATTATTATGTTAATGGAAATAAGTAGGCAGTACAAGTAAAACCAAAGTTTCAATGTGTTGACTTAAAGAAGAATCTATGCAGGTTAAATGAAACAAAAACAAGTAGGTAACTACCAGAACTAAAAAAGTGAGATTTCAGGAATCGACGAATAGTTAACAACCTGGATTCACAGCTTTTCTCTAGTAATGGACATAAATGAAGTCTTGAGAAATTGATTACAAGTACCATGTTTTTTTCTGGTAATTAACCCAGGTAATTAAATTCTCCAGCTTTGCAGAACCTGCTTCTATAGCGTAGTCAGTGGTGGTAGGAAAAACCTTTTGGGTTTTTATTTCTAAATCCAGCAGGGTAAAGCTGGAGGTTCTGGTCCCGGCAGGAGAGGCTGTGACAAATCTGTCTTTTTTTTTTTTTTTTTAGGGTGTTTTCTCCTGATAGACTCCTAGCCCAGAAAGACTGAGAGCTGTAATAAAAGCTAAAGGCTGCAACAAATGATTAGTTTTAAGGGTGAGTGTGTTTATGCATCACTTTAGGTTGGGAGGTTTCTTCTATTTTACTTTTTCAATTGAGTCGTACAGGTTAGAGGCCACGTTCAAGGTGGAAGAAGCTGTAAAGCTGTTAATCTTGGTGTCTTTTTTTTTTCCACTCGTCTATCCACTGATGCTAACCAGGCTTCCTGTTTCCTCTTACATTTACATCCAGCATTTTCTATGGGGACCAGAGATTCTCCTTAAATGTCTGTGATGATTGACTCCATGATTTCTTCAACCAGGTGAGTTCTTCCTGCTTATTATATAACCTGTGTCACAATTCATATTTCTTCTCACATAGTTCATATATAGTCGCTTCAGTAAACTTAACGTTAAAATTATTGAATATTTTACCCAAAAAAGTCAAATTTGCGTAGCAGGATTTTACTTTTCCTCCTTTTCTTGCACCTTAATCCCCTCATGACCCCTCGGATTTATCTGGCGGCCCTCTGGAAGGGCCCGACCCTTAGGTTGGGAACCACAGCAACACAAATATCATATGGAGGCATTTTTATTAACAATCTAATATCATATGTAATAGCATGGCATTTTTGCTGCTTTTACCACATGTTTTTTTCCCCAAATATTCCTTGTGATCACATTCCTCTGCATGCATACACACGGTAGGTAGCGTGTGTGTCCTCTGCTTGGTATTAGTCGGTATTTCGCTCCTTTTTTCGCGGCTGAGCTCGTTTATTCCGTTGTTTGGCAGCAGGATTCCGGCTCGGGGATCCTAATGAGAGCTGTCGGGCTGAGTTGCAGCGTAGTTGCACCAGGCCGTTGCTGCAGGTTTCTGGAGCTGTGTTGACTCACTGCGAACGCAGATATGAAGTCGCAGGCCTACGGGGCAACGCCGGTGCTGTAGAATGGCTTTAGGGACATAAACATGTTTGTTTTGCCTTCCCATGTAGCAGATAATAGCTTCCTCTCACTAATGGCTCCGCGGTGGAGTCCATGTGCAGCGTGTGACACGGTTTCTGCTCAGCTTAAAAAAAAATACTCCAACTCATGGTTTCGTATGACAGCTTACTTTACCCTTCTTCATATCATAATTACATCTAAGCTGTCAGTGTGTGTGTGTGTGTGTGGGGGGGGGGGGTTACTGTAGCTAACATCCATGTACTGATGGTCATCTGCTGCTTATCAGCGCGACAGAACATTTCCAAGGATGAGATTCTCTGCTCAGAACAATTATTCTTTGTCAGTTTAACACGTGTGAGCCAATAATTATCATCTGCTGCACATTCTGTCACATTTTTATCCCTTGCATGACTCGCTATAGCCAGGATAATTGTATAAAAAGTTGTGTTTAGTCACATTATTTACTACGAATATTCATATTACAACCTATTATTGACTGAACATATTCCTATTCATTGCACATTTTAACGTCCATATTGTCTGTTGCAGCATCTGCAGGACACTTAAACATTTCTCTCATTCTCTTTTTAATGTTAGAAGTTTCTCCTCTTTGCCTGGTCATCCTTTACTTGCTGAAATGTAGCCTAAGGAAGGGAAAACCAGGTCGTGACCTCTGTGTCCGCCATTGTACCTACAGAATATTTTACTTTTTGTCTCTTTACTGACAGATTAGTTAATGTTTCTGAGCATTTATCACGTTTATAGAGATACCAATCTTTGTTAATATTCTTAAATGTGGCCTTTGCCATGTGTGAGTTTGGTTCTTGAACCACCTGCTCAAGTTCTGAGGTTGCTGCCCTTCAAAATAAAAGCTCAAGCATTTGGAAGAATACCCTGAACCACCTTATTAACTCCCAGTGGGGGAAAAAAAAACCGGTGGAGGTGAAGGAGAACAGGAGTAAGAAAGGCTTTAAAAGCTGCCAATTTTCAACTAGACTGACTGAGACACAGTTCCTGACTCGAGGGGGGGGGGAAATCCGGTTTTGGAGATTTAGCTGCAGCCTGGGAAAAGAGCCTTTCACCCTTTCACGCAAACTGAATGGACCTCGGTCATTCAGAAAGGAAGCTGCGGTGAATTGTCAAACCGGAGTCTTGTGATGGAGAAGAGCTGCGGCGACGCTTCGCTTCCACCACGGGTCGGCCCGCGTGCAGCCGGAACTGTCCGTGGTGCTGAACCCCCGCCGAGGTCCACGGCTTTCAGCTTAGCGTTGACCAGGACAAAAACAGTTCAAAGCTTTTATCCTGTAAACCTTTTTCTACAGTTCTTATTAAAGGCTGAGCACCATAGAACATGGAATCATGGGTAAACCCAGACTGGTGTTAGCACTACTGGATGTCAGCACTCAGTAATTACAGTGAGTAATTTAGTAGACCCGACCTGACTACTGTACATTTCTGGATTCTTTTCAACTTGTGAGTAGAGTTTTAAAAGTTCTAACATGGTTGTATTTACATGTTGAACAAAGAAATTATATAAGACAATACAACAAAAATGACCATAAAGCCTAACACACACCGAATTACAAAATAAATCAGAATAAAACAAATTAATTAATTATTACATTTGCTGCCTTAACCTCTCACTTATTTAATTTTTCCAGTATAAAGCAAATCTAAAGCTTCCCTTGCAACAAACACTCGTCATTTTTCTCTACACACACACCCTGCACCTTAAGTATGCATTAGCTGTGTATGTATGTATATATGCTTTGCTTATGCATACTTTTTTCTTGCTATTTATTATTTTTTCTCCATTTTATGTCCATAATGCATACTGTGTATGTGGATCAACAAATTCTACGAATTTTGTACATAGTGTTGTGTATTTTTATTTTTTATAGCTTTTCTTTTATTTTCTTTACTCTGTACGCTGCAGTAACAAGCAAGTTTCCCCGTTGTGGAATCAATAAAGTCATATCTTATCTTATCTTAAAATATATTCCCTACTTCTCAGAGGCGTTCCAACAGGGTGTAAGTGCAGTACAAGTAGATTTGGAATGAACAAAGGAATCAATCAACCAATCACATTAAATCTCCATATATTTTGTCAGAATGTGAACTTTTAGGTTTTATTCAGCAGAATTTGAATATTAAGACTTTGGTGTTTTTTTTTAAGCTTCTACTGAACTGAGCGTCTAAAGTTCTGAATTTCACTTGTGTTCATCTGAGTTTCTCCTGCATGGTTACAGCTGCCGTTTGTGGGTCATGTCGAGAACTGATGATATCACGGTGTACTTCTTTTGTGTATTTCTTAAAATGAGGCGATGACTTCAGTGACAAATCCTGAGCGAGGTGGGCTAATAGGATCCCTCTTTCTCCCTGCGCTCGTCCCCTGAAAGGTCATCTCCAGCTCCTTCATATTTACTCTCATTTTCTCAATCCATTGAGAAGCAGGGTCCGTCTGTCAAGTACAGCTTATAGTTGAGGCTTCGCCGCGCAATCAAGCAGCCGCGTTATTATCTCTTATCTCTGCCCTTGCCCTGCACCAGGGAAGGTGTGTGTGTGTGTGTGTGTGTGTGTGTGTAAGCATCTCAAAATAAAACCCGACGCTGCGGAGAAAAGTCGAGGCATGCCGTGACATTTGGGCACAACATGAGGGGGAAAAAAAAAAAGGCGGTAATAAAGAGAAATTGCTGCGGCTCTTCCATCGCTTAATGGAGGAGGTGAAACTCCTCGGGGTGGGTGGGGGGGGGTTTCAAGGTGCTGGAACGTCGTCGCCTGCAGGGGTCAAAGTTTCAGTAATTAGACACGATCCCTGGCAGGCAGCGCCGGCTTTTATCAGCATCCTGTTTAATCTGTGCCATGGGTGAACATTTAGGATTGAATAGGCCTGCAGTGGTTTTATAGTTTGCAGAAAGGTGGAGGGGGGGGGGAGTCGGAAAACACTATCTGGCAGCCCCCCCCTGGGGCGGCTTTACGGCGAGGGAACAGTAAACCTGGAGAGCAATAATGTTTATCATAGGTTTAATGACAGCTATTTGTGTCTGCAGGCGTCAGCCGCGTACGATGTGGGCTGCATCCTCAAAGCCTCCGCCGTTAAATTCTGATGTTTTCCCATCTCGCGCTGTAGCGGCACTCCAGCCTCCTAAAGGAGAGCAAAGGGTTGGGGAATGTGAGCTGGGTAAAGGGACAGTTCAGCCAAAATAAAAGATAAAAATGACAAAAATTCTGGTTTTTGAGTGAAGGACTCAGGTGGCTGACGGTAAAGGTGTGTTCTCTGCATGTTTTCAGCCTGGTTGTGGGCTCCTGAAACCAAACATTTTCCTTTCTGACGATATAATCCAAGATTTCTAGGAGAAATCTTTCCTCTTGACCCTATTTCTGAAAAATCTGATCAACTCTGAACTTCCTAACATTGATTGACATCACATTGTGTGACCGTAAACAGGAAGTTGTTTCCATGGAGACCTGTGGAGCCCCTAGCCTTGTGATTGGCTGAAATGTCCTTCCTGTTTTTGGGGCTATCGCCACCTGCTGCTGCGGTGTGTGCATGACGCTGTTTCAGGTGGATTTCCTGGCTTCGTGTGTGTGTGTGTGTATATTTTATTTTAAGGCTGGAATGTGGTCCAGACGAGACACAAACGTGTCATATAGACGACTGATGGGGAGTGATTAGCAATAGGAGAGGGGGTCAGAGGTCAGGGATCAGGGCCACATGGAGTCCTACAAAATGAAAAAATAAAATACTTAACTGAAATATGACAAAATAGTCCTTTCCCTCTTACCTGTGGTGCTGGGATGGATTATCTGTAGATTTCTGACTCCTCTAGACCACAGTGGAGCTGAAACACACTTCTCTAGATTTCCTCTTCTTCTCTAGAGACATAGGATAATCCAGAGAGCTTGTTGTGAGTGTGTGTGTGTGTGTGTGTGTGTGTGTGTGTGTGTGTGTGTGTGTGTGCTTCCTTCTCATAGTGAGTCTGTTTAGCAGAGAGCTCCTGGGTCAACACCAAAATGATCTAGATACATGAATTCAGGGAAGAGGTTGTGTTTTATGCTTTTTTTTTTTTTAAAGGATAATGTGTAATCCTCGTCCATTCGTACCCTCTCTTCCTCTGTAAAGTGAAGTGACTCCTTACGTTAATGTTTTTTATTGATTTCTGCTTTTTAACTATGAAATATGCATTTGTGCACTGTGAGAATAAAAAAAATGCCACTAACTCTGCTTCTTACTGGTGGATGTTTTGACCTGAGTGGTCAGAACCCAAACTGATAACTTTTATCTTCTCGTTCCAAGACGCCAGAAATGTCAAATATGTTCCTCAATAACATAGAATTTATAATTCAATACACCCCTGTCTGTTAACTTTGACCAGGAGACACTGAGGCTCCTGAATTGTCCCTGACGCGTCCCCCCCCCCCTGCAGGAATAATCCCATTTACCGACATTAAACATGCAGACGTCCCTGCTGGACGTGGAAGGTCGACGCCAACCCGCGTTTCTGATTGGTCGGTTGTCGTGTGTTTGTCATGTGACTCACCATCATCGTCATTCCATATCAGTCAGTTTTGTTGTTTCCTTCCTTTTTTCTTTTTTTTCCTTTGGTCCCTTTTGGGTTCTATGACACGTGTAATAAATCATACGCTCTCTCTCTTGGTCCAGTCTTCCATCACTGTGCCAAAACAGGTGGGCCATACTCTCCGTTCCGTCTCCTCCTTTAAGGCCTGCGTCCTTGTCCGCCCGTGTCACTCCCCGCAGGGACAGATGTGATCAGACTGACGATGGCGTCCTGTCTGCCAGGCGCCGAGAAACCGGCATCACCGTTTTTATATTTTAACTTTTTAATTATTCGACCGCAGAAACCAGCGCGAGTCACCGTTCACCATTTTTTTTTTATTTTTTCACCGCTTTGGCAAACTCTGCACAGGTCAAGGGTTAAAACGTGAACTCTTCGTATGGCTTGTCATACACACAGCTGCTCCTAGCTCCCATTTTTAATCATACAGTTACCCATCGACCTGTTGATGGCGACACTCGTATAAATAAATTAAAGACACATTTCAGAAATGAGGAAAACAAGTTTCAATGCTCCTTGTCATTATGTTGTACATTCGTTCAGTGTCTCTGATAATTATGGTGTCATTGGCTTTATAATATGTATGGATATATATATTTATTTTCCTCCATTTGCAGTAATTGCCGCCAATCAATGTCCACAGGCTTTTATCCGTTTGGCGTTACGCCGTCGCTTCGCTTTCTCACCAAGATGCAATGATATGTGGAAGTGAAGTTTTTAACCATTAAAGACACTTTTTTCTTGTTGAGGTTACAGATTAAACTTAGTTTAAAAAAAAAAAGCAATAAAAATAACAAGATGCCGTCAAAATATCTAATCACAGAAAGTCATACGAAGATCATACGCAGTCATGTGGTGATGAAGCCGCCCCTGGTCACGGTTCACTGACAGACTCTCAAAAACGTTACAGACAATACGGCAGCAAACTGCTATTTACAGAGAGGCGACGTTACGGACCAGCGCACAGATCCAGAACCAGAACCGAGCGAGTGGCTTTCTGAGGATTTCCTTAAACCGCTGAGAGTTATGGTGATGTGGGTTAGTGGTGAGGCAGATCAACACTGGTAAACGTTTTAAGGTGGTCTTAAAGGAAAAAACCAAAGCACGGTTATGCAGGGAAATAATCCACCACGTCCTCGGGTCAGGCTTTTTTTTTTTTTTTTTTTTTTTTTTTTGGGGGGGTGGACTGGTCCTTTTTTTTTATTCTACGAGTCACATGTGCAGCGGTTTCACACGCTCCAAAACACATGATTCATTCACGTCGTGGTTCTTTCTGCTTCATTCTTGTCCAACAAAACCAGCGTTCCTACGTCTGAATCTTTATTTTTTTATGATTTATTTTTTTAAGTCCCCTACCCCCCCATGGCGTGGCGGGCTGATTTCTGTGCAGCAGCTTCAGCGGGTCGGTTTCAACACGGCGACAGCACAAACCAAGCCAACATGGAGTCCACGTGTATATAATCCACTCCTGTCTCTAGTTTTTACTTTTTTTTTTTTTAATACATCGTTTAGTTTTTCACGTCAAGACAAAAAAAAACAAAAACGTAGGCGTCACAACTTTGGCAGATGTCTGAAAATTACAAGGAGCCGGGTCACGTCTCCATTGGGGCAGCAGGGGGCGCCGATTCCCGAAGTCTCTTGTGGGTTTTCTAGAAAAGGCGGGAAGCTCCGGGCGTGAAGGCGACGGCGAGCGCCAGCAGCAGCCAACCGGACGGCAGGGAGGGGGAGGAGGGGGCGGAGCTTCGAGCGACGGCGTTGGAGCCGTTGGAATCGTCCAGTTGAGGGTTCTGAGGAGGGAAAGATCAGAATGTTGGTGTTGAAGCGGGAAGGTGATTTATTGCTGTTCTTGGTTGGTTTGTCTAAGGGTGAATCAGGTGGCATAGAAGAGGAAATCTAAACGACAGAATAGTTTTAACTAGGGATGCACCGATGTGAAAATTTCGGCCGATATCGATATCCGATATACATATCTGCAGTGACTGTCACATCACAGCGGCCTCCTCCGCCTCCGCCGCGGCCGCCGACGAGAAGGTGGCAGGACGGCGTCCGACACCCGGAGCAACGTTCTGCGCATTTTTTTGTCTTTTCGGGCGATGCGATGTGACGGAGGAGCCGCTAGGACCAGCTAGCTTAGCGCGTCGTCGAGAGACACGCAGACAGAGACCCAACTAACTGTAGCGGTTTAACTCTGCCAATTGTTGACATATCGGCCAGAATTTGTTGACATCGGACCGATACCGATAAGTTAAACGTGACATATCGGCCGATATATATCGGTTGGCAGATATATCGTGCATCACTAGTTTTAACCCATAAAAACCCACAGTAACACCGGTGTAACAAGAACGTTGGTTCCCCCAGACTCTTCATTATAAGGTTTTATGTCTGAACTTAACTCATTAAGTCCCAAAGTGACATTTACTAATCATCCTAATATGGAATATGTTCACCACTAATGTTACATATGTCAAATACAGATCTTTGGGAATAAAAAGTTTTATTATGAGGAAAAAAAACTTTACTTGGCCTATGGTAGAACACGCATAATGAAGAAATTGGTTCTTATGGGTTAAATATACTAACAGCATTGCAAACATATATTATCTTTTTAGAATCCTTGCTTCTCCAATGTGAATATATGCATTCATAACTATTAATTATTTATTATCAGAGCTCTTGAAAACTTAACTCATTAAGTCCTAATTCCCAATGTTACATATATATAAAAATACAGATCTTTGGGAATAAAAACTATGATTCTGAAATAACTTTATAAATGTGGTCACTTGGTCTATGGTATAACCCACATCATTTTCCTTTAAGGATAAATGGGTGTGGGTTCTTATGGGTTAAGAAGCGTTTATACGGTCGCTCCAAATGTCTTTTTTGGTATTTAAAAGTCAATTTGTATAATTTTCTTTTACAAAAAAATCACAATTTGCATTTTTTTTAACATGGTGCAACTAAAATGATATATTTAATCCACCTAGAATATATAAAAATAGCTGATAGCGTGGGTTTTAATGGGGGGGGGGGCGTCCCATTTCACTGATGGGTCAAACTACTGTACTACAAACTACATTCAGGAATTGTTGGGGGGTGTCATTGTTTTAATCTAGTATTCAAAATTATTTATTTGCAAGATTTTCTAATTTGTGAAACTCTACCTGGCTGACGCTTAAAATTCCGACAGAATGAGAGAATCCAGAATCCGTCTGTTCATGAACGTTCTCCATCGCCTTCACAGGTCCGTTTGATACCGTGCAGCCTGGTTTATTACCGACGTCTCGCACGACGTGAGCCGGTAATAAACTTCACCGTCATTGACTTAAACATCCATGAACGCGAGGAGACGGGAACTGGAACCTCTGTTTTCTATCGTTTAAGGTTCGACTGGTTAAATGAATTGTCCATAAATCACATGAAAAAACTGAAAAAATGTAGTAAAACAGTGGTACTGTTATAGTATTAATATACATTCTCAATATCCACCTCCAGTATAATAAGAAAATAGTTCTGTAATAACACCTTACAGAATATATTCATGTGTGTGTAATGGAGTATGATTTTTATGGACAAATAATACATCTTTAAAGTCTTAGCTTTATTTCTGTTTCTGTAGTCTCCTCACATGTAGATGTTTCTACCAGTACATGCACATATAGAAAAGCTTTGTGGTTGCAGACATATTCCAGTTATTATCATCCGTAAACCCACCCTTAAGTATAGTGCATGGAAAGACCCTTTTAAATGAGTTCTAACTCTCCACTAGTATCTGCCGTTAACGTGCAGCGTGCCGTTGTTGCTCATAAAAACCTTAAATTGAAGCATGGAGAACAAAACGTTTCTTACCTCACACTGAGCCGTATCCACTGTGAGGTTTGACACCAGCTTTTGGGCCTAAAGGGAAGAAAATTGAAGGGGGGGGGGAGAAATCAGAGTAAAATTAGCTGTCATGTTCTTAGTGGGGTGGGTTGAGTGGTGCAGAAATTCAGCTGCTTTTCTCCCATTTTAGGGGAAAACTCGCATAGTTTATACCTGCATGAACCTCCTACTATAATCATTGAAGATGCTTAAGTTAGGAGTGTGTGTGTGTGTGTGTGTGTGTTGGTGTAAAAGTTGCATGAGGTCCTGTTCACTGACACTTCAATACATTAAAACCTTTTTTTTTGTTTGTCCAGACGACTCAAAACCTTTTCAGCCGCACATAAAAAAAAATACACATGCATTTGCACACAGCCGCACACACACACACACACACTCGCAGATACAGAGATGGAGTACAGCAAATGATAAAGTGACTCTATATTGGTTTGGGAACATAATAAACACTCCTGGTGTTGGTTCTTAAGTAGAGAGAGTTCTACAGAGCAGGATTCAGGAGACGAGTGATTAATTGCTCTATAGGAGGTCTTTGCTCCTGGGGGATGTTTTTACCGGCGATAAATCATATTATCGCTATTAAAAGGCTATATGATAGATTGTCCGGCTTAAAGTATGTGATATCATCTCATTTAAAAATATAGCCCAAAAGTATTTATCAGAGGGGGGGGCAGAAGTCTGAAAGGCAGAAACTTCCAAAAAAAGGAGCGAGCGTGCCCAACAAACGCGTTCAAGATGTGTAACGCGTGACGTGTAAATGTCACAATCAGCGCCGTGAATCCATTTTTTTTCTACAATTGCATTTGATATTTCCAAAAAGTAATCCTCCATTTGCATGTCATTATGCGGCGGCTGTCGTGGAGGTTTTGCACAGCGTTTTATTTTTCAGGTGGAGAGAATTTGTAGGATCATGAGTAAGAGCTGCGAAACAGAGGATTTCAGTTTCCTGCTAATTATTCTCATATGAAGCCATTTATGAATCATTTATTTTAACCAACCCATCCCTAACGAGGGTCAATTAATTAAACATATTAGTAGAAATCTCTGTCCTTTAATCAGTTATAGTAGAAGTATGAGGACCAAACATTTGGTGCAGCCTCACAATGACACAGTGTCCCCTATCCCCCCCCCCCCCCCCCCCCACACACACACACACACATCAGCCCTGCAGGCCGTCTCTGATGTTACCGTGGCAACCAATTAGCTTTGACATGACAGCGCCGGAACCCGTGACTCAGGCGCTAACGTCTCATCTTTCCGCCCAGAAGGGGCGATGCTGCTCATGCCGCCACGTAACCGGCCGCCGATCCATCAAGGTGACGCAGACGGACGCCGCGGCGCCGCAGACGCAGACGGACCTGCTGGACCCGACGTTTGAGTCAAAACGAGGCGTTTTTAGAAGTTATGAAAGGTGTAGTTCTGTAGTTTTATAAGGGCTGGGCAAAACGGACCAAATAAAATGTCATTATAATAGTGAGCACTACCTCAGTATTGATTTTCTTACAGTGGTGCAGGGATGATTATTGGTGCTTTGATGAGAAAACAGAGATTCTTGATAACTTGTCTGGGTGGGACAATAACGAGAAAATAATGCACGATGGAAGTGTCTGCAAACTGTGCAGAGCCCCGATGTTATGGCACCATTTTAAAATGCAAAACGTGTCACAGCGAGTACAAAAAAAACCTGCAGCTGCTGGTGGTTCTGGTTCTGGTTCTGATTCTGGTTCTGGAGCACAAACAAGCAGCTCAAATGTTAAAACGTACCAGGACTGTAGACCCCCCATTGGTGGATAAAGATTTGAAGAGTGTAGAAAAGGTGACTAAAGCGTGAGCAACATTAAATAAATGTTGCTTTCGTTATGTAATTAATTAATTACTCTAATTAACTTTATAATTAAGCCCCACCCCTCATAATTAGTCATGGCTATAATGCCCCCCCCCATTAAAACCCATGCTATCAGCTAATTTTATAGATTCTAGGTGGATTAAATATATCATTTAATTTGCACCACTCGCAATTTTCTGTTAAAAAAAAATGCAAATTGTGCTTTTTTTTTTTTTTTTTTTTTTTTTGTAAAAGAAAATTACACAAATTGACTTTTAAATTACTAAAATTTTGAGAGACTGTATGAACACTTCTGATATTGAGATAGAGATTTTATTATATTTTGTAAGTTGATATAAAGAGATTACATTATTTTACTTAAGTCACCTTCTACATTTCACCACTTTACTTTTATGCCACCTTTAAAACCAGGAAAAGACGACACTTATAAGCCTTTATACCATAATATGATATTATCTCCATAATCCAAGAAGGGATCTAGTCTCATATCTCAATATTGATTATACTATTAATACATAGCCCGGCCTTCATGTCTTATTGTGGGACGGTTTCATTCTTTACTTTTACTGAATAGTTTTCCTTAATGCATCGATAAACGCATTGCATACTTCCTTTCTTTAGATAATGGGGTAAGTGCTCCTGCTGTCAGCCTTCTGAGTTACAATGGAATCGGGTACCTCTGTAATTTTGGAGATTTAAGACACTGAAAATCGTGATGATTGTTCATGTGTGTGTGTGTGTGTTTGGTTTACACACCTGTAAGGTCCCACACACGTGGTACAGGGAGTCCGTGTCCAGCTCCAGCTTGGTGACGTCGGGCAGGGCGTCCACCGCGTTGCCGCTGCGCTCTCTGACCTTCCCGCCGACCGCGGGCTCCAGAGCCGTGGGCTGGATCGGCGGCTGCGGCTGCCAGACGCCCACGTCCGTACCGTTGCCGAACGCCTGGATGGCGTTTCCTGTGGGGAACGCAACCTTTTCACTTTTGATCCTACACACGTGCAGAATCTACACTTTTGGGAAAATGACGTAATCTGCTGAAGATTTCGTGTTTTGGTGCAGAACTTATTGATTGTGGTACAGTAGCACTAATAACTTGTAGGTGTGTGTCACGTTTTGTTCAGTTTTTTTTATTAATTTTAGTAGTAATGAAATCACTCAACAAAATATTCATCATAGGTTTAGTCAATTTTTAGACATTTTAACCCAGAAATATTGCATATTTCACCTTTAAGTGGTGTCTAGTTATTTAGTTAAATATTTATTTGCAAGTTTTGCATTGATTCATTACTGAGATTTGATGCCACACCAACACTATGTAGTTAAAGGGATTGGTTTGTATACGTGAAAAATAAAAGAGAATTTTATTAATTTTAGCTGCTAGCTTTGCAAGGAAGATGGCTGCCATCACATCAGGTTATCTCTCCACAAATGGAAGAAGGTGTTATCCAAGTGTTGTAGCAGCTAAGGTAACTAGACAATCAATAAACACGTACTACAATTAATAAAAATACTCCTACAAGTTATTAGTGCTACTGTACCATAATAAAACTTATCCTTTAATGTATATGGAATAAAATGCATGTCAAACATCATCATGATAATGAGCCTGATCCACCATGGTCCAGTCTGGGTGGTTCCAAACGTTTTTTTTTAATTATTATTATTAGTTACCGTGCAACTAAAAGCTTCTTCTAATTGACACTTCGGGATGATTGTGCAGGAAGCTGATTATTTGACCTCTTTTTTTTTCCTCATGAGCATTTTTTAAAAGCAGCTTGTTCCTTTTTAATGGCAATGATTCATAAAGCCTCCACAATAATGCGCTTCTTAACTGCATGACTTGTTGATCTATTCTTAATCATTATATATATAAAAAAAACTAAAACTACACCGGAGTTATTGCAGTTCAATCAAACTCCCTTTCATCGTGTTTTATGAATTGGAGTTTGAAACTCACGCAGGCATCGGTTGTCGGCGAAAAAGCCGGCGAATTTCTCGCAGTCGGTCTCGCTGTTGCCGCTGCCGCTGCAGTCGCACCACGGCGACAGACTGATGCCCAGGGACCGCACGTAGTTGGGCGTCATCACCGTGCCTACGGAACACCACAGAAGAAGAAGAAGAACCAGTGACTCAACCTGCTCACTTCTCATTTACTGGAATTCTGACCTTGAGCTCCATCTCCACCTCACAGCTGTTTTTACGTCCAGCTGCTGATTGGACGGCTTGATTAGTACAGGTGTCCTTTCACAATAAAAGCCCACTCTGTACCAGTTCAGAACTTCTGATGTGACCCCGATTTGTCTCATGCAGATCAACACATCTCCTACATAGAGATCAGGTTGTGGAATGTTGGTTCTACATATAGAACATCTCATTTAAAAAATGGGAGCATGGGAAACGTTGCATTTATATTTTAAGTAAGCATAAATTGAAAAGTTGCAGGTCTATCATTTCTGCTTCAACCCTAGTCGAGGGCCCTATTGGACTAAAAGGCTGCAGCCTGAGTGCGTCCTGAGCACCCTCAGCCCCCCACGATTACACTGTAAGCTCACTCCACCCTGATGACGCGCGTTATTTGAAGTAAATTTAAGTAAATGCACATGAACACGTTATACCAGGAGCTACGGGTTCGATGCTCGGTGCGCGACAAGCGAGGACACGCCGCGATTCATGAGCCAAATATAAATGAAACGCTATGGTGAGCATAGCATGCTCATATTGGTCATGGGGGGGGGACCTGACCCTGGGGGGCCATGATAGGCTGTAAACTGTATGTAGAGGGATGTGAATGGTGTTTACTACAATATCTGTTAAATCTCCCCCCACATTTATACTTTGCTGGCGACGATCTGGTCGTTTTTTGGCGCCTCAATCTGTTCTGTGGAGAATTTGTTAAACTAAAGTAGGACTGGAACAACACCTTGATTTGCTAAAAATCATTGATGCAATATTATCTGCATTGGAAAGTTGTTTAATTTATAATATACTGTGGTGCTGTGGTTCACACAGATGAGCACGACCTGCTGCAAACTGTCTGTGCAGCCTGCAAACCTGAACGTTAATGTTAGTGGATGGATGCTGGTTCCACTGGTAGCAGTGTAGCGTCTAAATAAGGACCCACAGTGACCCCGGTGTAACAAGAACGTTGGTTCCCCCAGACTCTTTATTATAAGGTTTAATGGCTAAACTTAACTCATTAAGTCCTTAAGTGACATAGACTAATCATCCTATATACCACTAACACCCAGTGTTACATATATGGCAAAATACGGATCTTTGGGAATAAAAAGCATTATTATGAGAAGAAAAACTTTACTTGGTCTATGCTAGAACACATGTTATTATATTTTGAAGATAAATGGGCTCTTATGGGTTAAATATACTAATAGCATTGCAAACATACATTATCTTCCCCAATGTGAATATATGCATTCATAACTATTAATTATTTATTATCAGAGCTCTTGCAAAGTTGTATAAAAAAGGCAAAACAAATCGTTTTTAATTGCAGCGGCTACGTTTACAACTGGTTCAGATTGATATAGATATAGAAGTTGTGCAGCGGGGTGATAAAGTTTTACAGATGAGCCGTCAAATCGCTGCATGTTTTTGTAATCTATAATGGTTAATTAAAACGGTAGCGCATTGATTAGCTGCCTGTTTGCTCCTGGGGGGGGGGGGGCACAGGTCACCACATAGTGTTAAAAAAATCCTTGGACTGGAGAACATGAGCCAACTGGGGGTGTGTTGAGGGCCTGACAAATACAGTTCTAGGCGAACCTGATGCTGGAATACTTAATAAATAACTTACCAATAAGGCCCGAGTAGGCGAGCAGACAGTCGGCGTAGTTCTCCCTCAGACAGCCTGATATGGAGCGCGCCTCCGGCTGACAGTTACTAATAAAGTCTGCCAGCCTTGACCTATAAACAATAGATACAGATAACAGATGGTAATTTCCTGCAGCCGGTATTGGCTGCCCGGCGAACGCGGGCCGAGGTGCTTTGTCACACAAGGGCAATAAATGCTTTAGTGATTTTCGAGCCATTCTTAACTAGCATGATTAAAAAGTCGGTTTTACTGCGCTCCGCTGCCTCCGTGCGGAGAAAAAAAAAAAAGAAATGAAATGAATGACAACTTTTCAAATAAATGTACCTTTTTGCTGCTGGTCTGAATACGGAAGTTATAAAACGCACGTAATGGTGTCATAACCAGCGCGTTAATCTGTAAACTGCATTTTCTTTACAGATCTCCTGCAGACATCTTAAACAGGCATATAAAATACTGACTACACATAATTTACCTTTCGTGCACACACACACACAAAAAGTTCAATTATCTTGTTAAACAACGGAGGCTTCAAGTTTCTACATCTCACATTTCTAGCGTCTGTACTAAGCGTGCATGTAGAAAAAAACCCCTCAGCAACACTTAATAGACCTGAATTAAATCGACTCAAACTTTCAATTTTCTGCACATTGACAATATGAATGTGCAGCTTCGTCCTTTTGTAATTAAGACTAGAACATTAGTTCTCTTCTCTGGAGGCTGCCAGGTACTGGACGTCTATACACATTATTATAAAAGCCCTTGAATTATGCATGTGAAGAAAAGATTATTGTAAAGAAGATGAAAAGCTGCTGCCTCGGAGTCATTTTCTCTCTTTTACCTGCAGATGTAGTTGGTTTTGCAGGTGTTCTGCAGCGACAGGCAGTTGGGTTTGTCTTTATCCTCGTAGGAGCAGACCGGGACGATGGTTTGTCTCCGGCGTTCGGCACAGGCCGTTTGAGCCGTCGCCGGACACGAGCAGAACAGCATCCCGTAGCTGTATTTGGTCGGAACCTACGGATTTAGCAAAAGGAAAAGAGCGGAGGTTGAGGCGGGTTATGTTGGGGCCTGTAGCACGCACAGAAAAATAAATCAAAAAGCATTCCATGCGTTGCAGGTTTCCATTGATATTAACAAATCTCTCAGCTTTTCAATGAAACTCAAATCGAAGGCGCACGAAAAGAGCTGCAAATTGCTCTGCTGCTTCATTACCTTGTCAAAGAACTGTCGCAGGGCTTTGTGGCATTTCCGCTTGTTGCAGACCTCGGAGGCGGACACCCTGCTCGTGCAGGGGTTGATGTAGGCCGAGCGGTACTTCTTGCACGTGTCGTTCAGGTTGCACGCCTTGGCGGCGTTCAGGCAGTTGTTCTCCTTCGTGGACGCCGGCTCAACTGATGGAGACACACGCGGACGCGTGAAATTAATCGGTTGGCGGCGTTGCTTTTTAATCATCGTAAATCGCCCATACTTCAAAATTGTCATTTGCATCGTCACTCTGTTGCATCTACGCTTTAAATGAGATGAAATGCATTTCCATTCATAGTCATAAGAGGTTTTTGAAAGTAACTCTAATGCATGGGGGGGGGGTCTTAATGTATACGGTTTGATTATGGAGGGTTAAAATAAAAGCCGTGGCGTCATTATCGACATTAATTATCCAGGTTGGCGTCCGTCCCCGAAGCTTTCACGGCGTGGCGTCCGAACGCTGGCGAGCTCCGAAAAGGCAGAGTCAGCAACTCCGGAGAAAGATTGTTAATATTTGAGCGTCAGAGCCAAACAAATACGTCTCCCCTTTGGAGAAGCCCAGACGGGTATGATGATGAATGCATGGGAAAAAAAAAAAAAAAAAGCGGACTGCACCTTTAAGCCTTGTCAAACGGAATCGTGCAAATGCATTATCCAAAAAAAGGCACATGAAGTATTGCACCAATTAGTTTGCTCCGTTATTATTTTACAGGTTCCTGCATCAGACCCTCAAAATGTTATTTAAACCTCTCGTAGTGTAGTGTAGTGGGATCTGGCTGCTGTTTCTCTCATCACATCCCATCCGTGTAGCCCTGAGCGTACTTTGTTGTCCTCTGTGGAGAACAAGAATGTGCCTTTTTTATTTATTTTCTTAAAGATACACACACCTGCCCAGACGCAGTGTGTTTTCCCTGGCTTCGGTTCCTCATGATACGCGTCTCCGTTTCCGTTCCAGTCGCCCTCTCCTTCAACATCCGCCGACATAATGACTTTCCCATCTCATTTTTCTCATTTGTTGTACTTAAACTCCTCCTCGCCCCGCTGACTTCTGCGCGGTAACGCGAACCGAAGCCCCGGCCCCGGCGTGGAAGACTGAATTCTGTAATTCCGCCTTTTGAGGTGGAAACCGAAGCTGGCGGAATGAGTCATGATTAAATCTGAATACATTCTTGAACCTCGGGTTAATCACATATTACAAAACCCATTACTTACATCTGACAAGTGCCTGGAGATGTGGGATGTGATCCTTCAGAGGCTGTTTGTGGCTCTCGGCCTGTAGGTGTGACAGTTTTACCTCAATTACCGCTACACAGAGGCGAAACACTAACGAACACAAATGAGTTTTTTGCTTTTTCCCCCTAAAGTTCGTACTTTGAGAAATTGGAACATGCTCGTGTGTGTGTGTGTGTGTGTGTGTGTGTGTGTGTGTGTGTGTGTGTGTGTGTGTGTGTGTGCGTGCATGTCACGGAAGACTGCAGCTAAGTGTGAATAAGGAGGTGACGCTGTAGGTCACCGTGTGTGACTTCATATCACAACAGCCCGCGGCGGCGGAAAACCTTTTCTGCATTTAATAAGCTTATTTTTAGGTCATGTTTTCTTGTTTCAGTGAACTCCCACGACACGTTGTTTTTTTTTTTTGTTGTCCAAAAGGCATCCGAGTTAACGGAGAACCATGACTCTCTTCGCGTTATTTGGTGTGAATTAAAAATGCTGGTGTGTGTGTTCCCTGCTCCTTGTAGCATTTAATTGGCTGCGTTGCGCTATGATTTTAATCATTAGAAAACAATCTTCTGCCCCCTTTTTTTGTTTTTTTTTAATCCTCTTAATGTCTCTATTGTCACGTTTCTGTCTCTATGTTAAACACGAGGGGATCAGTGAGGAAGCTGTTGTTGCACACGTGAAAGCTCGAAGCATCGTCATTTCTCAGAGGATGATTCTCGGACCTCCTGAAACACAACATCACATCTTCACAAAAGGAGCTAATTCCAGTTGTCCTCCTTGTGTTTCTCGCCGTGAGCGAGGCCACCGCGCTGCCATTGATGTCGACCTGAGTGACGGTGGAAACCCGACCCCGCGACCCCTCGCAGGCCTGATTACAAAACCCCTTCTGACAGCCTGCAGGCAGTGGAGGTTCGTACGTGTCCTGGAGAGAACGGGTGCAAAGTCACTATTGTACCGCTGCCAAAAATGAAGATTGAGCAGTTTATATGAATAATTTCTAAAAATGCAATGACAATAATGATGTTTTTATACGTCTATCATGCATTAGTGTGTGTGTGACCCCCAAAATCCACTTTGAAATGTCTAGTTGTTGCACGTCTTCCTCTTTCCGCGGATCGATAAAGGTCCATCTATCTATGAATAAGCCATCTTTTTTTTTTTTTTTTTCATATTGACATAACGCATCATTTCTAACTTCTAGCTCTTGAAAAAAAAAAAAGTTCCCTCAGAGGTCAAACCTGAATGGAATGCTTCGACTTCACTAGTCCAAATACGTCTCCGTTCGCCTTCAAAATAAAAGCCCATCGCAGTGCGGCCCCTGCTTTACTTAATCCTTCTCAACCCGACCGTCCACTTAGCGGGGCCCTTTGTCATTTCCCGTAATGGAGAGAAAACGGCGTTCTCCTCCGTGGCTCCCTGCCTCCAGGCGAGCTGCCAGCATCACTAAATCCATGATGCAGAGTCTCGCTGTTCAGGACCGGGATCAGGACCCATTTATTAAGTGCACCCGTGTAATTAGCAAAAACCTCACTTAATTCCCGCAGCCATTGCTCTCCTTCATTTAATCCCCGGGTCTGTCATTCATCCTAGAAAAGCATGATCGTGATAAATGCCCCTCGCCCTTCAACTTGAAGTGACCAGACGTCGGGAAATAAAATAAAATAAAATAATAATAAAAAAAAAAAAAGGGCGGGCCTGTCCTGAAAATCCAAGCTGACGTCCTGAATCCAAAGAGAATATTAAGTAGTTGTTTTCTGACAAACATCACGACCGGTAAAGAGGTAAAAGCTTTTAATGCTGCGTTCAAGTGCGCTGGGAAAGGTCAGAGTCGGGAATCCAGACTTCCGAGGTAAATGTTTTAATGTGTAAATTTCGGAAGCATCAAATAGAAACTTCTGGGGAAGTACAACGGATACTAAAGGGGGAAAAGGAGGAGAAACGCCGCCTGCTGCAAGTCAAATAACTAACGCTCTTTAATGCACTTCGGAGGTTGGAGTGTGTCATTGAATGCAACATAATGCAAGTTTTTCAGAAAGTTTTCTTCTTTTTCTTTCTTTGTTTTGTGTTTTTTTACGTTCTACAATTAGATGTGAATATTACCGTACGTTCGGCAGAACCCCGACACGCCGTGACAGGTTTGAGAATCCGTCTTTTATTCTTGTCTGTCTATATCTAAATCCCAAAAACCACAAAGGAAGCTTTCTATAGGCTACAGCAATGCGGGCGTGGTGAGATTGTAAGGGTGTTTTTGTTGTTTTTTATCCCTGTAAAATGTTCAGATTTAAAATGAGAGTTGGAATATTTTAGCACATTAAAAATCTGTTTATGTACAAAAAAAGTTAGATGCATGTTCACTAGAATCAAATGAATGAAAGTTACAGCAGAGGTCATACGCAGACGGCCAGAGCAGACTTTCTAGTTTTTTTTTAGGCTTTAACTCGCCTCTCGTAGACGTAATCCACCGGTTTGGGAACTGAACATGGCACCGCTGTCACTGCGGGCCAGGAGGGAGAGAACCAGCCCCCGGCCCACAGCGGCGTGGTCGCACCTGTCCACGCCATGAGTGACTCAGACATGAAAAATCCCAGTCACACCTCTAAAAAAATCAATTATCCCTTCACTCAAGCTCCCGCAGTCGTTAAAAACACGAGCTTAGCGTGTTTGCATGTGTTGTACATGTCAGCGAGCGGCGTGCCTGGGGCGCTACTTCTAGAATCGTCCTGTTTTATGTCCGTCAGCGTGTGTGGTGAGTAGCTGTACACACACACACACACACACACACACACACACACACACACAGCTGTAGATCTGTAAGAATGAATGCCTCCTTGTTTGCGTACATGTTTGCATGTGTGGGTGCCAGAAACTCCACCACGCCTGACCCAGGACGTTATGTCCCCCTCCCGCCTGCAGCATTTTTATTTCCTTATCTCGGAGCCATGATTAGCCGTCGCCGGCATCAGTCACGCGGTGCGGATCCATTTGCCCCCCCCCCCCCCCCACCCCCCCACCCTAAACTCGTCAGGTACACTCATCTCGCTGAGGAATGTCTGCTCTCACACTCTGCGAGCGGCTTACCCTGCCGCCATCTTTCAATAACGGCGGCATGTGTCAGAGCGGCGGAGGGTGTGTGAATGATGCCTGTGTGTGTGTGTGTGTGTGAGAGTGTGTGTGTGTGTGTGAGTGATGCTGCATCTGATAGTATTTGCTCACTGCCATTATGCCATGTTGCAAATCAAGTATTAGTTTTGACGCGTGATGTGGCAAAGTGTAAACTTTTTTTTTTTTTTTTTTTGCAAACTATGGACTTTAAACATCATAATTTTTAAGAGGACATACGATGTGAGGGTCAAAGTTCAGGGGATGTTGTGTTGGGGCGAATCTGTGATTCTGGGCATTACAAATAAAATTCAATTATTAAAGGCTACAGCCTTTTATTAGCTGTTAATGTAAAATACGTCAAACATGCACGATGCATGATGATGATAAAATATATGGTCTAAAGTCCAGTTATGAACAATCAGAACTTTTGTGATTTGTAATTGTCTTGTTCCCCCTTTTCTGTGATTGGCTCCCTGAGATAACGAAGAAAAATGGAGTCTTGATGTCCACATGGAAGTATAATTATACCCAGGCTAGGTAGCTAAATCTTTGCATTATTACTACTGATCCAGTTTTAGCTCCTGTCTCTTTAAGGGCAGACACTCTGCTCTGATTGGCCAGTTTCTTGCCGCAGTTTTCTAGTAAAACGAGCGACTTCCGTCGATCGTTTTCTCGTCCGTTCATGTCTGATGTGTGAGTGGACAGACAAAAGACGTCCAGCGAACACTTAGGATGTTTCACCACGCTGAATAATTCAGGCTCAGATACAGCCAGGCCTCGTCTGGGTATAAATCTTTAATCATGTGATGCTTTAACCACATCAGTCTGGTTACGTTGTGGTTAGTGATTTAACCACTTCCCCCCCAGGCCTGTTTCATGTTTCCTGCTTTAAATGACAATAAATATGGAATATCTCCACAACCACAGAGGTTATTGTACTTTAACCTGGTGTCAAATGAAATCTGAACAGATAGAGAGTATTAAAAGAAAATCTTAAAACAAACAAGCTCAAATTGACCCAAATCAATTATCTGCAATGCGAAGTGCAACGATTAATAAGACAAAGGGTCAAAGATCAACTATTTGTTATAGAAATCACGAGAATCGTTCCATAAAAACATATTCTGTAAAGGACATTATAAAGGACCCAATTAAATAATCGCACAAACAGTTAAATACTAAATAGCCCTATAACTATTTTCTTACTGTATTGATGATTGGTGTTTTACTACAGATAAAAGTACCTTGTCTAGTATTGTACCTGAAGTTTTCTCATGTGATATGTGCATAAAACTCAATGTATTTTAACAGGTTAACACAACATGTTAGATTGTGATTTAATGCACAGATTTCACGTCTGCTTTGTGCAGTGCTTCACACTGAATAGAAACACGCTTTCCATTAGGATGGAAACAAGCGGCCTGCTAATAAATATGGTGCAACTTCTTCATGCCTATGAATATTTGATTATGCGGCGTATAAGTGAATCACAGACTGGAGTGTGTTATTGGGTTCGGAGCTCCACCTCCGGTTAACTCGGTCAGAATGAATCGCGCTGAATTCTGCGGTTACGGAGGGGCAGAACGGAAACAAAGGAGAAGCGTGGGAAAGGAAATGCCTGGAGATGAGTCGCTCTTTAAACGTGTTCCTCGCACATCAGGCCGACTGCTGAGGATTCATCTGTTGCTTCAGGCTTTTGTTGCTGCAGATGCACCGAGTTCTTCTTCAGATTTGCACTTTGCAGTAAAGCTTCATATCTTGTTTAAGACTCAGTGGTTGTAAGGCTGATCTACTCTGAGGGCTCTGAAGTGACCAGCACTTATTTCATTACTTTTTATCAATGCACTTGTGCATGGTGCACCGAAAACAATCCTGCTATGTGCACATGGCACCGAAGAATCACTTCGTCTTGTCTGCAGAAAAGTTGTGAGAGCGATCATAGGAACGGATATATACCCTGCAGCGGTGCTGGGTTCTCTCACCTCTCGTCGCCAGGAAGCTGCAGAATCATCACGCAACATTGTCTTAAGCGCGGCGTTTTTTTTTAATATTATTTGTTGGATTTAGATTTATTGACGCCCTCGGGTACGCCTGTACGTTATGAACAGAGCTTCCTCCACATTATTGCTTATCTCCACTTGCTTATTTATCCATTTACAAGTGACCCGGCATTTAATTTTTCAGCCTTTCCGAGAAGTACATCCTGAGAACGCGGCTAGTATGCAGAATCCAAATCTCACACATGCAAATATGCAAGTCTTTGATTGAACCGTTTTAGGCCAAAGTTACGTGGATGTTTCTATCAAATATGCTCTGCTAGGGATATTCTGAGTGATGCATAATGAGGATGTGTGTGTGCTGCTGTAGCCGTTGACCACTGGGATGCCGTATGGACCCCCCCACAGAGGCCTGTGTGTGCGTTACTGTATGCTGCAGATGGCCTCGGGCCTGGCTTAGTGGCAGACAGGAATGAGGTCACTTATGGGAAATGGATTCCTGATATCTAGCCCATTAAGTGATTTATTTATTTTATTTTTCCCCCTTTGGCTGTTTACCCAGTGCTATTAAACAGGCTCCAGCTCCACCTCCGCAGTCCGATTTATCTCGCTGCCATACTCTCATACTGATTCCTTAATAGCACCTAATAATGATCAAAGAAGGAAAAAAAAAAAAGATTCTCAGTTCCTGACTTTGATAGAAGAGCATATATATTCTAAATATGGCTCAATCAGGATTTAAAATCGTCTTTCCTTCCTTTCTTTGGAAGGTCATTTAAGCTCTAACTGATGCTTCTTGTGTTGAGTTTTTTCCCTCTGCCTGTGAATAATCGCTGTTTTTGTTGTTTCTGTTTTATTGCCGCTCCCATTATCTGAAAGCCTCACAAATCCTAACCACTTTTTCACTTCCAATTTGTTTTCTCGCGGCTCTTCTCGGGGGCCCCGGACACGCCGCATCTGTCTGTGCCGCGTGTGCACGAGCCCGGCGCTGGAGCGCTTCCTTCGCTTTCCCTGCCGGAACAATGCGACTCTTTTCTCGTACGTGTTTGAAACACAGTCGTCCATTATGTCATCGCATGTGGAGCAGAGCCACTGCCATACGCTAAGTGGATTCATTCAAAGCGAGCCAGCAAAAGAAAGAAAGAGAGAGGGGGGGGGGGGGGGGTGGAGAGAATCAAATGACCATTTTTTTTTTTACTGAAATGGTAGCTGGCCAGTGCAGCAGACGCCCTCCTCCAGCCAGAGAGCCTCACACTGAAGTGCTGCACTTGTCAAACACACAGTTCTTGTTCTTCTGTCAGTGCCATAGAATGCAGACAGATGGTTAATTACGCCTCTGTGTGTGTGTGTGTGTGTGTGTGTGTGTGTGTGTGTGTGTGTGTGTGTGTGTGTGTGTGTGTGTGTGTGTGTGTGTGTGTGTGTGTGTGTGTGTGTGTGTGTGTGTGTGTGTGTGTGTGTGTGTGTGTGTGTGTGTGAGAGATCTCAGCGCGTTCACCAAGTCCACCTGCATTCCATCAATGTGGTATTTATATTCGGCTATTTGAGTTTTTTTTTTATTATTATTACATAATTATTCATTGTGTGTTGCAGCCATTCTGCACCGAGCAAACTCGTGCACGTCCAACACTGAAAGGACGATTAATTCACAACTATCACCTGCACGCTCCTTTACTATTGTGACACACACACACACTCACACACACACACATGCATGCATAGAGCTCTCATCACTGCTTTGAGAGCTGAAAGTGAAATGTAGATTAAATGAGTGTGTTTTGTGCTGCCGGGGTCAGGGTGGCAGCCACGAGCGTTTGTTGTGGATAATGGGCGTTGAAAACCCAGACGGCAGCAGAAAGGGGTCGGCTGTCAAACGCTGACAGATCCGTGTGTGGGGGGGGGGGGACGTGGCAGCTCATGCCGGGTTTTTAAAAAACACATCTAAAGGACTAATGGCCCCCGCCTTCGATCGCTCAGACTCGGGGGTGAGGGGGGGGGATGTGGAAGCGTGCGTCTTACCGGCGATGATCGGAGCCAGGCGGAAGATATCTGAGAGCCGGCTATTGACTGGTTCATAGGGAGAGTATTCCAGCAAATCATTACCTGCATGGGGGAGAAAAAAGGAAGGAAGAAGTCAAGGAATGTGGTGTGGGTGTTATCTGATACTCTTTAGCATCATATCAAATGCACTACCCTTTTAATTACTCATTTTAATACTCCAGAGTGCTTATTCTATTAATAATAATAATATGTCTCATAATAGCACAAAGGGAGGTTAATCTTGCAGCACTTTGGGTTCGCTCTGTATCAGGTTCTCTTGTCCAACACTTGAACGTTCCAGGGGACAGATGTGCAACCTGAGAGGAGGCTGCACCACTGTGAGGATTTATATGTGACACATCACCAGCTCCATGAGAACAGACTGAGTTCAAAGTGCAGCAGATTAAGGATTTTTATTTTAATGCTTTTTCACCATCTCTGTTAAGCAAATCCAGCACTTTTCTTTACTCCTCTGCACTCATCTGAGTGCAAGTGGTTGGCGTTTTATTCAGATTATTCACACCCACAATATGGTTATCTTATAAAATATGCATTCATGAACCCAACCAGTCCACGCAGCGTGCGTAATATCACTTTTATGCATTTGATTCTTCATATTATCGAGCGTGAGCTCATTAACCAATCAATGAAATGGATTTTTTTTTCTTGCATTTACCCTGTAAACTCTGGAATATGCTCCAGAAGATGCGCAGGCAGTTCTTCTCCTTCTTCATGCCCCTCCTGCACCTGCAGTGGAACAGCGGGCTCTGCTTCATGGCTTCGATGGCGCTGCGGCACTCGCCGCGCGCCTCGGGGCCGGTGACGGCGCTGAAGTTGCTCTCCCTGCCCGCCACGCACTGCCTCATGGTGCGGTACCGGGTGCTGCAGCTGTACTCCCGCAGGCACTGCTCGCTGGCCTTCACGCAGTCCATGCGGCCGGGCCGCGGGGACGCGGCGGCGGCGTCACCCTTCAAGGTGAACACTGAATCTGAGAGTCACAACAAGTCAAGTCACTCCCTTTTTTAAAGAGTAGACCACACAACATCTGCTTTGAGCATTACACAAACTTTTCCAGTCGCGATTTGTTCGCCAATCGTCTTTTTTCTAGATCAGGCTGCAGTTTGACGGACATGTATGGCTTAGATGTGATGGTGTTTCAACAGATGAAAGCGACACTTACCCGGGAAGGACAACACAAAGACTAAAGTTGCCCAAATCATCGCGCTTCGGGTGCGTTTTCGCGTGCGTAAAAGGTGGTGATTCGTTCAAAAGCCGCGGCTCGTCACACGGATCCGCTTCTGTCCGCGGCGCGCGTCATGGTGCCGAGATGGTGGTGTTGACGCGTCCTTTTCCATCCACAAAAAACGACAAAAGGATGGAAAAAGGAGAAAAAAGGAGCTGGAGGATCCTCAGGCTCTGGGGTCCAGACCGTTTACAGCCACATCGCGCGGGTCTGACGCGGAGAGACGCGGCGGAACATCTCCGCTTCACCGTGCGTCAGTCAGCGCCTCTGTTTGTGTCTCACACACACACACACACACACACACACACACTGGTGCCGTCTGTAGGTTTAAGGACCAGAGGAAAAAAAAAAAGGAAAAAACTTTGCAGACGCGACCAGGAGCGTCGGTGGAACCCGCGTTAACTACTTTCGGGGCGATTAACGCAACTTTAATTGCGCCCTTCTTGGCGCGGACGCGTGTTTTTCCAGATTATACATCCCAGAATAAGCCGGAGAGCAGGAGGTAGATCCCGTTCCGCCTGGTGCGGAGCCGCCGTCTGATCCGGACCCTTTCCCGACTCTGACTGTATGTGTGTGTGTGTGTGTGTGTGGGGGGGGGGGGGGCGGCTTGTGACGTCACGCGACAATGCGCACGACGACCTTAAATCAATTAACGAATCACATCCGGCTGTTAAAGACCCGGAAGGAACGTGTAGGAACATTCCACGCGGGCTGAGCGCACTTATTAACGCAACGTTTATCACCGCTCATCACGTGTTTAACCCACAGGCCCGTTCACAGCTGATCTGTCACAACGTGCCAGCGTCTCAATAAATCACTGCAGGTCATTAAAATCCTAATTTGACAAGACGTTTGACAGAATGCATGGCTACAACACGTTTTTTTCTCCTCCTACAAAGATGTTAAAAATTGTTGAGGCGTTTCAGTCTCTGGAATGTGATGATGGTTAAGTGGAATTGGAAAGAGGTGGCTGCTTTATTCTGAAAGTGCACCTACCATATCAATGTAGTGACAAAACAGAATGTTTCTACCATTGTTTGGAATAGAGAAAATTACCATTATTTACCACAGCTGCGCCTATCTACACCTTCCTGTGAGTCAGTTTTCTGCATTGAATTCTTCCTAAAAAAGATTTATGCCATAAATTACCATATAATAGTCATGTTTCACTTTAAAATACGTTGGTCAAAAAGGAATTAATTGCCTGGTCTCAAATAAAAGCCTGATATGTCATAACTGAAACAAATATTCAATATTATTCGTCAATTTATGGTAATAATATTTGAATTGCAACTAGTAGTGAGGAAACAATGAAAATTCCCTCAATGCATTCAGATTTTCCTTTGTTTTTACACCATCAGTCGGTAAACACACGTTTCTGCAGGATTTCACACTGTAGTGTTACTGTATCTGAGCTTATTCTGATAAACCGCTAACATGAAGTGTCGCTTAATAGTTGCATCTCCTCTTGTAAAGGCAAGAAAAGTTTTGATATAAAATATATGTTTTTACAGTTAGGTGTGGGGAAAAATGGGGCTTTTATTCTGAAAGGACATGCAAGTGAGGAGGTCACATGACCAGTCCCTTTCACTGATGGAAATTTCGACATGTGAAAGTTGTCTTTTATTGAGAATTTTGGAAAATTTCACTAGATAAAAAAATGAAACTCACAAACTTAAAATATGTATTTTCTGATTTTACATTTAATTCAATTTCACTGTTATACTTTTTTTTCTCCTAATATGCTAAAATTAATATGGCAATGATATGAAGTGCAACAACCTGATAGAACATTGACCTGCATAGCATGAAACCATCCTGAGACTATGATTACAACTTACCTAAATATATATTATTTAGTCAGTTTTTATTAATAGAATCACCAAAACATGTTTACTATGTCTTAAGTAGTATTTCATGCAATAGGATAAGTTCTAAACACCCGTCATTCACTCCTCATCCTCTTTTCTGTGTTTATACTAACCTACAATGCAATTTCGGTTGCATTGTGAAACTACAGCATTCTATAACTCACAGTAAGAAAAGTGTTTTTATGGCATTATTAAATGATCTGCTCCAGACGACTTTGACTGATGGATGGTGAGTGGCCGGCGGATTAGCATCCCAATAAAACCTCGTCATGTGATATAAGTCATGTCGCGTTTCCTGCGTTAAGTAAAAGGCGGACGTAAAAGGAATTGATTTGTTTACTGTGCGAAGACCATGGCGGCCGGCGTGACTTCGCCATCTTAGGATGTGACGTTGGAGTGTTTTGGGGTTGTGGCGCGTCGCCTCGGTTAAGGCCTGTAAGTCGATTTCTCTCTTTTTGAGCTCGTGGTCAGTGTGAATCGTTAAATATGCATCTGCTGCATACTGGGCTTGTTAGACAGGGGGACGCCGCACGCCAATGAAATCTTTGTTCACATATTCAAAAAGGGAAATGGCACAAAGCCAATGCAATTTCCCCCTTTCGCGCATACGCCTATTCATTAAACGCTAACTCGCCATCCCTCAGTCAAAGCGTACATTACATAACGCGGCTAAAGAGCCGTGGCGGGATTACATCTTTTAGGATGTGATGGATTGCTGTTCATTAACCCGGGATGAAGGTGAGGAAGCCATCAGTTTTTTTTTTTTTTTAAGTTCCCACTGACAGTAGCTAATGTTGTATTTCCTGCATATGATAAATCCCACTTAAACAAATGGGAAAATCTATAGCGACTCCGCAACAGGAAGCGGCTCGAGCTCCGGAGTCTTTTTGCCCCCTTTTTTTTTTTTTTTTTTATTACCTTTGCAAAAAGCTCTCCCTCAGCATTTATCCATCGCAGACCCCTTTACGGTGATTATTCATCTGATGTGTCCCCCAAGAACACAAGACAGGTCGAGATTTATTAGCAGCGAATCGATATCATTGTTCTGTGTATATCACAGGATCAACACCGACCAATTATCGGGTCCCGGGGCCACTTTCTGCATCTCTGATGGGACGTATAACTCACGTTATGTTGAAAGGATTCATCTCTGGTTAAATGCCCACTCAGTCGATTTGTTGATCACATAAATTAACTGCTTCATTCCTCCTTTTTAAGCATGTATAATCAGAGAATGACGTGATTTTTCGTTAAAAACTTCTCAAAACACTCCTTACAAGCCTAATCCGCGTCTCCGCCGTCCATCTGCATCTCGCTGGGCTGCAGACGCAGCGTTTTAGCTGCCAGGATTCGACTAAACGCGGTTTACAGAGCGTCCACGCCAAAGAACTGTGAACGGCGTCGATGTGAATGAGGTGGGGGGGGGGGCAAAAAAAGCTGTCTATTTAGCCATGTTTTGACCGTGGTCCATGCTGTTTTTGCCAAAGGCCCAGCACACTGTGGTGGGAACAGGCCGAGCATATGGACACGCAATATGTGTCCACTCCTGTGTCCAAAAACATGCACAACGTGGAGTTTGGTGGCTTTGGAGAACTTTTTTTTATAAATGTTTCTCCTCACAGTTGCATGGAAACGCTTCATTCATTGTTTTTTTTTTCAAGTTCAAAGTCAATTTTATTGCCAATTTCCTCACATGTACTTTTTACAATTGCGTTTGTCACTATCCTATGCGTTTTTTACATGTACAACAAGAGTAAAGTGCAGGTGCACAAGACGAGACAATCCTAAAATAATAAATTCCATCTCCTTCATTCCTTCCATTCTATAATTTGTGTAGCAGCTCCTGTTTAAATCAGTGGGTCCAGCTGATGATCATCTGAACCCCTCATGGGGAAGGACTGAGGTTGTGCAGCTTCTGGTGAAATAAAGAAGAGACTACAGTACCATCTAGTGGAAAACCTCATTCTGCACACGCTTTTATTTTGTATTAATTTATATATTTCCCTGACCTGCTGAATCACCGTCTGCTGTTGCACTCAGAGATATTGAATTTTTTTTTTTCTTCATTTTAAATCAATTGTTCTTTTTACCCCCCCTCCCTCCCTCCCCCCCTATAAATAAACCGGTACATTTAACATTCGAGACATCTGGTGGGTGAAAAGACAAAACAGACAAATGAAAAACAAAACTGGGCCACGGGTACACGCTAACTATAGATGCAGGAGAAATCGGATAATGAGAGTGCGTTTCTTAAATCGCGTGCGTCAGGTCTCTGCTGGACGACGTCCAACATAAACTCATGATTATTTAGGCGGCGGGTCACTCTCGGTGCAGCGCTCCCCCAGGAGCCAGCAGCCCTTCCTGGCCTCCAGGCTTCCTGCAGGGATATTAGCACATTACGTCGTCTCATCCAGTCCACATCACATCCCCGGAATACAGAAGACAGAAAGCGGAAGGAAGGGAAGAGCGAGACTGAAACAGATTTAATTTTTGTTTTCGGTCTGGACACATTGCCCTGATCATCCTGAAGATGCTCCTATCCGTGCATTGTTCTGACTGTCACCACAGGTGTAGCCCGGATAACTCCTGATAGGAGTCACTTGCTGCATTAATTTGCATATTAGAGATGCGAATGGAAAACAACAGGAAAAAAAACAAAAAAAACAAGAAAGGTCATTAAGCAGCTCATCAAGAACTCCCAGCTCACCCCAGGTGAGAACAAGATGGAATGAGGGAAGTGTTATTTCAATTATTCTAAAGTACTGGTTAGCAGCAAACCTGCATACAGAGGCTTTACCAGCGGTGAATGTGTGTGAAGTGAAGGCTGGACAGAACAAAACCAGCTCCAAAACTCGTCCCCTCGTTTCCTCCTCTGACCCAGAAACAAAGAAGCCACAGACACGGTGCACGCCGCCATCTGTCTCACTTACCTCTGACAAAAGGGAGGATAAGTCACCGCTGATGAAACATGAGCAATATGAAGCAAGGGGGAGAAAATGTGCAGCGAACGTCTCAGTCTGCGGAGCCGCGATTTTAGCCCGAGAGGCAAAGCGAAGAGTAACTCGTTGCCCATTTCCTCAGTGGCATGACATCTATTTTTGATGACGTGGGGAGTAACCTGCCTCAGAAAAGAGCCTCCACTTTCCCTCTCTGCCTGCCTTTTTTATATATATATATATAAATATTTTTTACTTTAAAACCTACAGTGCAATCCTCCACCACAGTGTCTTGTCCTGAGTTGCCTTCCAGGAGCAGAATGAGGAGGAATTCCTGCACAATGCATGTTTTAAGATGGTCCAGGAGGCCTTTAATGTCTGCAATGTTTCTTAGACAAAATAAAAGGCTTGCAATAATAAGCGACTCGCTGCGTGCACACTTAGCTGCACCTGTTGGACTGTTTGGGTTTGTGACCTGTTACATACGTGCTAACCAGTCAGCACACACACATGCATGGGACACACCCCAAGGCGTGCATCGCGGCGTGCCAGCTGGCGTTGGAGCAGGCCGAACAGGCCAACGTGACGGGTGAACCGCCTCACGGCGCCGCGCTGAGCTCCTTCGCCAGCTCCTCTCGTGTCAGCTGGTTAGTAAAGTGTGTTCTATCATTTAAATGCTTCTCATATGGCGGAGGAGCACAGCACAGCGTGTTCCCCCCAGCACAGGGCGTAAATATTGCATGTTGTGACCTGCCCGTGGGCCGCGTGGCCAGCGGGGGGCAGTGTTGCCACGCCGCTGGAGAACATCACAGCACTGTGGGGATGATCTTCAGAAAGAAAAGACAAAAAAACGGCGGCGAGTGTTGCACTGCCATTGTCTCGCTGCCTCAGATGCTCTGGGAGGAGGAAAAAAAAAAAACGTCTCTGCCATCGTGCAAAGATCTCACCATCACTTTCCAAACCCCACATTTACTCAACTGACTGTCAAAGTGTTAGAGGCACTCATGAGGAACAGTAAATTATATATTTATATATATACAAACCACAATCTGGGTGTTTATGGGTTCTTCTTGTCTGCACATATGCACTCACAGTGTGCATATGTGTGTGTGTGTGTGTGTGTGTGTGTGTGTGTGGACTCCAGTAGGGAAAACCACTACCGGGCTTCATTAAATCACGGCAGATCACCGGCGCTCGGCTCTTTTTGTTCCGCGTTTAAATTGGATGGTCCGGTTCCAGGCGGCCGCAGCAGTTCCTGCTATTGTTTCAACATTCCGCCAACATCCCGCAGTGTTTAAATCTGCTGCATCTACAATGCGAGGCCCCCCCCCCAAACACTCTAATGCCAGCGATGTTTTGGCCTCCAGTCGGTTTTAAGCGAGCGAGACATATTCAGGCTTGTTATAAACTTGCTCCGCTCTTGTAGAGCAAGCTGCTAGCAGTTGCTCCCATTTGGGATGCTTCCAAACGTGGTTATATAAGACGGTCTTTTCCGGGGGATTGCATACAATTATACAGGGATAGTGCAATATTTAAATAGCCAGTTCACGTCTTTTTTGGATAGTGACCTCTGCGATAATCGCGGCTCAGATATAGTTTGGATATCGAGAGAAAGAGAATGCACTGAGTGTGTTAAGGGAGATTGATTAAGTGTAGGCGTAATTGTAGAGAGAGACGGGAATAAAGAAAAAGAGCATTAGTTTTATAAATAAACTTCACCCTGATAATAATAAGGGACCAGAAATGCATTGTCCTTTCATGCCAAGACTCATAATAGTCCAATTAATTCAAAGCTGTCAACCAGTTGTGTTGGTGGCGAAATGGTTTAACTGCAGGATGTTTTTTCTGAAGAGCAGAATCCGAGCATCTTCCTCTCTTCTATAATGTACCTTTGAGATGAGTCCAATCTTAATACACTTCCCAACACAAATAAAAGGGCACACATCCCATCGTGGGATTATCCCTCACTCGGGACTCGCGGTGGTGTCACATATTGCGTGACATCTGCAGGGGCCGTCTCGAATATCGTCGCCGGGTTTTCTTCCCCCGTTCGCCGTCGTTCTGTCCTCCGTATCCTCGCTTGGTATTCCCCCCCACACTTCCAATTATCCTTGACGTGACAACACACTATAATGTGACACACAAGGGCAAGCGTCTGGAGGCAGATCTGCGCCGGACCGACTCTTCCCTCTGAATATCGGTAAAAGAAAGTGTTCTGGAAGTCATTAACCGGCCGTTTCCTGCAGTGTTTGCAGCCGCTTCTGAAAGAAGAAACACTGATGCATTTTGCAAGAAAGCTCATGTATTCCTTTGCATTCCTTATAGTAATTACAGCACATCACTTACTGTTGTGCATAAACCTGAACCACTCCAATTAAGACTCAAACTGAGAACAATTATGAACATAAGATAAAAGATATAAAAGTCATTTTTTTTAATTCACATTCATCTCTAGCATCACTTTTTTTAAAAAAAAGATAGATGGTATTGGATTTACAACAACCTAAACTCTCTCTATAAATTTAATTACGTCGTTGCACTTTATTTCATATTTTACTTAGAAATCTGATGCAGGTGCACGATTTCACACACACACACACACACACACATACACACACACACACACCAGTTGAGTTGTGTTTTGTGTTTGCACCTCGGTTCCTCCAGCAAATCCCACTTCTTTTTAGATGTGTAAAATTATTTTGTGTTAAGTTCTTAACATTGTTGGAAACTTAAAAACAAAAAGCATTCACTTTTATCCGCCTGCTTGTCTGCATAACACTTTATTTTTTATTTTTACATAAAGGTTTCAAATCAAACAAACAACATAATACCCCCTTGGATTCTTGCTTTTTAGATGTTTTATTGAAGAACGTGTGTGAAAGCTACGACAGAAATAGTCATACATGCTGTCAGTGTGTTACTTATGGATGGTATTATAGTGGTAATAAATTATTCACTTTTTTTGCTGGGCATCCCCTGGAACCTTCGAGGACCTCTGTGGGTCCTCTGACCTCACTTTGCACAACACAGCACGTTTTCTCGTGGTCTAGCCAATCTCCACGTGGCATCGGTACGAGCCGTTTTCCATCGCTGGGGGTGCACCAGCAGCTTTTACAGCTTTTTACGAGCCGCCGTGGTCGTGAAAGCAGCAGCAGGGACTCGCGGCTCTCGCTGTTACCCGAGACAAAGCTTCGCTGGCTGCATCGAGCTCCGTCCGCGCACCGACAAACACATCGATTTACCCGGTACAGTCGAAAGCTGGTTTTTGTTACACAGTTCAGTTTCCAATTTACGCCGCACCTGATGTTTTTGTGCCTCTGAATTTGTCTGAAAAACACTTTCAGATCATCTGTGACTGGTTTTCATAAAGGTATTTGGTCTAGTGTGTGTATTGTGTTGTGTTTTTTTTTCTTCTTTTTAATAGTCGGTAGCAACACCACATCATTATTGGAGGCAGTGGCAGCTTCTCCAAATAAAAACCTGCCCAGACACAGCACTGTTGTGTGAATGTCAGTGTAAATCCTGCAAAACGGCCTTTCCTGAAACTGACTGGATAAACGACATGTAGTCTGATTTTAACGTCTTAGTCATTTTATTTATTTGAATACTATAAATTACCAAATTACAGTCACAGAGTTTGTTTGACAGAAAGTTTGAATTTCATTTTACCTGAGAAAGGTCATGTGGTCAGGACCAAGAGCTTTTTTCCTAATTAATTGGACTCAGCCTTTAATTTGGAACCTGCACCTGCACCGGGCTGTTATTTGAAACTAGGCTATTATTTGGTAATTTACCGTAATGGTGGTAATAGTTTGAACAAAACATTTAACGTGGGCATGGACCTGTACAGTAGATGTAGGGGTAAAAATTAAATGATGGAGATCATTTATTTCCTTTCATCAATTTGATTTTTCCAAAAAAAACTCCCCAAAAACACAATAGGTTAAACACTCTCAGTAAAATTCAATTTAAATAATAAATTACCAAATTACAGCCACAGAGTTTGTTTCTATCACTTATCAGGTGTCAAGTGAGTATTTCCAGCAAAACTGGGAAAAATATGGTAATTTACTGAAATTCTTTTATTAAACCAGCACGACTACCTTATAATTTTCAGTTTCAAACCATCAAATTACACTACTGTAGTTAAACGTCTCGTAGCTTCTTCTCCTGCGTTTTATTTTTTTTTAGCATATTTTACGACAGAAAGTTTGAATTTTATCTGAGAAAGGTCATGTGGTCAGGACCAAGTGCTTTTTTCCTAATTAATTGGACTCAGCCTTTAATTTGGAACCTGCACCTGCACCGGGCTGTTATTTGAAACTAGGCTATTATTTGGTAATTTACCGTAATGGTGGTAATAGTTTGAACAAAACATTTACCTAGGGCATGGACCAGTACAGTAGATGTAGTGGTATATTTCAATGATGTATTCCCACAGATTCCTTTCATTAATTTAATTTTTTCCAAAAAAAAAAACTAAAAACACAATAGGTTAAACACTCTCAGTAAAATTCAATTTCAATAATCAATTACCAAATTACAGCCACAGAGTTTGTTTCTATCGTCCTAATTAATTGGACTCAGCCTTTAATTTGGACCCTGCACCTGCACCAGGCTGTTATTTGAAACTAGGCTATTATTTTGTAATTTACCGTAATGTTGGTAATAGTTTGTATTCCCACAGATTCCTTTCATTCATTTCAACCCTAACATAATAGATTAAACACTCTCAGTGAAATTAAATTTAAATAAAAATTAATAATTTAATTGTCTTGTCCCAACTCTCGTGGAAGTTCTGTTGCTGTTGATTTTCCCCATTCACAGCATCATAGCTTGTAGAGAATGAAGAAGACTAACAATGCATTACTTTACATCACTACTTTTGTCATGCTGCCTCCCGTCAGCTGGATTTTATGTTGCTGACGGAGACCTGGCTCCATGTTGGCGAGTCTGCAGCTTTTTCTGAGCTTCTCCTCCTTGACTGCACATATATATATATATATATATATATATATATATATATATATATATATATATATATATATATATATATATATATATATATATATAAAGCTCCCTTAGGACCACAGGTAAAGGTGGAAGGCTCGCCTCTCTGTGTTGAAATCCTCCTTTTCCGCATCAGCAGATTCCGTCTGTCACTCCGAACAAAATAACCAAATTTCATTGGATTCGCCCGGTAAATTAAAATGTCTGGGATAAAAACTCCTTGAAATCCCTCTCAGCTTTGTATGTATTTTATTCAGCGATGCAACAGCAACATATGTTGGCACTAATCATAAATCTCTTTTAATTGAACATTTTACTTATAAACTGTCCACCAGATGAATTCCAACACGCTTCATCCTGTGCAAAATTAGCAGAAATCTGTCTCTTTCATGTGCACTTCACTTTGAAATGCGTAATCTGTGAGTTAAACCATGCGATAAATGCAGCCGGAGCTGATTTCCGTGCTTCGGCGGCGTCACGCGTGTCCCTCGCTCCTCCCTGAGCAACGTTGTTGTTCCAACACGCGACCGCTTCAAGATTTAAGGTTATAATTTATTTAAAGCCGGCGTCGCTCGGCAATCTCCTTACAGTGAACGCTAACAAGGCCAATTACGTATTGTGTCTTTCTTTGTCGTGTTGTCTTCCATTAAACGGTCTTTAATGAGCTATTTAATTTACTGACACGTTGTAGGCACTGAACTCTGAACCTTAATGGGGGAAAACGCCGTGGCGCTGCCAGCTGAGCTGAACAGTTGTTACTGTACGTGTTTCAGCTGGATGAAAAGCTGCAATAGCATATTACAGTAGTGGTATTATGTCTGTGAACGGCGATGCATTACAATGTGCATCCTAAGCAATGTTTTATTCATTAGATGCCTTTAACTCTGTGGGATTTGACATAACACTTAAGTGTGTGTGTGTGTGTGTGTGTGTGTAGGGGGGCAATAAACAGCTGGAGGGGGGCATGAAAAAATGAATATTATACATAAGTACTACTATAATAACCTGGCCCCAACGCTCATTTACAACTTGCCTTGCAGGTTTGAGCCCTCAGCATGTTTCCAATGTTAATTCTAATAATATTAATAATTGCACTTATAGCAGTGTTGCAGATTTATATATATTTTAAGGAAAATCATGAATCAACGAGGGGAAACTAGTGGAGTGATAAATGACGCACTGGCTTCTACATGTCGGCTTGATCGGTTCCTTCCATGTTCCAGGTTGGCGGCTTCAACGTTTATTTAATATTCAATATCCATTCCTCCATTCTTCATTTTCCCTTTTTTGTTTTTTTGCAGTCAATTAATTTTACCAGAAGGTAATTTCTCTTTAGTTTTTAAAATGAAAAAGGCCTCAGTTTTACCTAGTATGGTAGGAGTACTAGTTTTGCATTCTACGTGGATTGAATTATTAAAATTTAATATTTTTCGGTTACATGTTTTATGTTCTCGATCGAAAAAAACCCCACAAAATTTTGTTTTTGAGAGGACAAGAAAGCAAAAATCACCCCAGATTGTAGCTGTATTGGCATCCACAGCATAGAAATATAATAATACTTAATATAAATAAATAAAATGGAAAAACTAGAACGGATGTGCAGAAGTCTTGTTTTTTCCTCCACCTCCTGTGTTTGAGGACACTGGTGTTGACTCATGCCCATACATTGATTTTATTTGTGGCTGTCTGCCACAGCATCAACATTGACTGCCACGTATTGATTTCGTATTTCTTTTTAAGTATTTAAAAGGGCTTAAATCGCACTCCATCGCCCGTGAACAGCCCTCCTCTCTGTGCGGGGACGGGAATCAATCCCGGAGCTGATGAACGGTTAATATCGCCGACACCTGCACAAATTTGTTCAAAACCGAAGCCTTCAAATTACCTCTGATAAGTTCCTGCAGTCAAGTGAGCCTCGGCTATGAATAACTAATAACCAACAAAATGAATGCGTATTAAATAATAGATAAAATGAATAATAACGACCTGATCTGCAAAACGTATTTCAGAGGAAACGGCGCTGCTTTTTTAAAAAATGAAGGCTTCGTCATTTCCATTGTGCGGATAATTAGTCCGACTTAATAGTGAAAAATGCATTTAATTTTTTAGGCATTAAAAGGAGAAACCTCCTGGTTGCACAGGGTAATTTTCCTTCATTGCTCAGACAATACAGAGACAGTCTGATGCAGAAGTTTAACCCATGAGGATCCACCGTGAAACCGGTGTAACGAGAACTTTGGTTCCCACAGACTTTTTATGTCAACTCATTAAGCGACATTTACTAATCATCCTATGTGGAAAATGTCTACCACTAATCCCCAATGTTACATATATGTCAAAATACACAGTATTATTCTGAAAAAAACCTTAATAAATGTGGTTTATGTGGCCCACTTGGTCTATGGTACAACCCACATAATTCTCCTTTAAGGATGAAGAGTTCTAATGGGTTTAAGCATCATATGAACTGTGTTCCCCCTGATTTCACAATAGAATAAAAGAGAATCTTCAACACTGTCGATCTAAAAGTTATTGGCAGTAACCTAAGGAGCCCAGCTAGCAAGCTAGCTGTAAGCTAGCTGTAAGTTTACCAGCCCCTACAGACAGAATCTAATTCTGTGGAACCACATAAGATGCAGAAAGTACATATTCTGAACTAAATACAGTTTTAAATATGACATGCTCTGAAATCAAACTCTAATTCCTTCTTTCATTTGCAGACTCGGTTGCAATTTACATGAGAATTATAAGCAGCATATGCAATATTTAATAAATGGCTAACGCAGCAATGTTAAAAAGATGTATTTTTTTCATTTAAGTTACTGCTTATAAATGCTAACTATGGAGACTTAAGCTCAAGCGACGTCTCTCCTGTTTTCATCACAGCCGCAACTTTTGAAAAACTCGATCGGCGGCCTCCTGCGGGATCTGATGGATTGCTTCCACCGCCTGAATTAGACGTTTGCCGAGTTGTGATTTTTTTTTTTTTCCTCTCCACGGCAACTGGAAAATTGAATGAGCCAAAGAGGGATGACAGAACGGTTTGTTATAATGCTTGTTCACGGCGAGTGTGCATGTGATGACGTCACATTCGAGCGCGAGAAAAGTAAAAAATCAGCAAAAAAAAAATCCAGTGAATAGTGACTCTGACTGACTCGCTGAATGTGTTTGGTCGGGATGCAGCCGATTCATCATCTTTGTGATTTTCCTCAAACGCGTTGTAAAGACGCCACCTGATTGATGGATGGGCACAGACCGCGGTGCAGACGTTCATGGTTTCCTGATGATGTATCCTGCTGTTTCCCTCCGATCCTCTGCTTTGGGTTTTCTGAGTTTTCACTTTCTCCTGTTGAAATATGGCCAAGATCTCACCGGATGGATGGAACGTCTTCAAAAAGTAAAAAAAAAGAGACGTCCAAGGTGCCTGGAGGATGAATCCTAATGACAGTATCCCCGTCGTCCTCCACTTTTCTTCCGACACCACCATGGGGTTGACGTTTTTTTAATTTAAGTGAACATTTGTTACGCGCATCCACGTCAACCCTCAGGATTCCAATAACTTTAACCTTTACTTTTCCTCTAGCGCCATCATTCGTTAAAGAAATCATCCAATTCATTGGTTTTTGACAAAATACTCGCAAAATGAAAACTTACGGGTGTCACAAAGTGATCCGACCCTGCAGCCCATCCAAATGTTATGACAATTAGTCAATTTTATTGTCAATTTCTCCATATGTACTTGCAAACAAAGACAAGTTTACAACATTAAAGTGCAGGTGCGCAAGAAGAGACAATCCTAAACTACATTTTTAACAATAGTAAAGTGCAGTAGCTTAAGGCCTGAACAAACAGGTATGACAGGACAAGACATGAGTAGTAGAGTGTGGAAAGACAAATCCATCAAGACAACACTGAGTGTTCCAGCTGTGTGCATTATGAGGTAGTTGTTGGTGTGTAATGGCTAGTGCAATAACATAAGTATAAATATAGCAGCAGCAAGTGTATGCAATTTTTGCATGTGCATGTGCAGAGCGTCAATTTAGGTGGGTGGGTAAAAAAATTGAGTATTTAGCATTTTTTGCCACTCCTTTCCTAGTGTTTGTGTATGTGGGAGGACGAAAGTGACGTACATGAAAGTGCTGTTACACTGTTTGGCCTCTATGTAAAAAAAGCAGCTTCACAGTCCGTCCATTGTTATTCTGGGGATGAGTAAAGTAAAATAGATGCTAGAATCTGAGTCATGTTCGCATACTTATTGTTTGTCTTTTTTTTAAGAATTAGTGTTTAGTATGGAATTGGGACACAGCTCGTGGGCCACGATCGCAGCCATGCCAAGACAAACACGACAAACAGAATGAATGTGGGACTCGCGGCCATTCCCTTATGAGACGAGCTTTTTTTTTTTTTTTGTTTTTTTTTTTGGTATTCAGCCGCTATCTTATACCATCGAGCTCTGACATGAATTAAAGAAAATGCAGCAGCATGACAGCGAGCTGCCTGGCTGGAAGGCCTCACCTCTCCGCCTTCAGTGTCTCTAACACACTGAGATGCTCGGTTTGTTTTGTCCCCCCCCCTCGGCCCAGAGTGCCCCCGCTGGACCAAATAAAGTAATAATAGTTTATACTGATGCTCCAGGTATTGTTTTAATTGGTGCTCTGAATTCCTGCTAATTGAGTAGCGTCACATCCTTTAATTTTCAGTGTTTTTTAGAGATTAATTTGATGTGTGGACTATTTTTTTTTTCTTTAGACCCTCTTTCTTTCAAATTACCTTAACCTAAGGTACGTTTATATTATAGACAGGCTGTGTTTGTGTGAGCCACCACATGACCAGGGTCATCCACCACTGAGGTCATGACCCTTAAATTTAATCTGAATTTTTCACATTTGAATAAAGAGGCTGCGTCATTAAACAAAATTAGCATTTCTTCCAGCTAGAAACGCAGAGGATGACCAGGCAAAGTGGAGGAAAGGTGTAATATTCTAAATAAAAAGAAAAGAAAAATAAAGTAGCCTGTTAACCTGTAAACTACTGTAAATGTAGACTAGGATAAAATGGGAAAGGACATACAATAAATACAAAAAATATTTTATAGTCCTTTTCATCCACTCACAGTAATAGACTATATATATGTGTGTGTGTGTGTGTGTATATATATATATATATATATATATGTATATGTGTGTATATATGTATATGTGTGTATGTATGTGTGTATATATATATATGTGTATATATATATATATATATATGTGTGTGTGTGTATGTGTATATATATTTATGTATATATGTATATATATTTGTGTGTGTGTATGTGTATATATATTTATGTATATATGTATATATATTTATGTATATATGTATATATATATATATATATGTATATATATTTATGTATATAAATACACTTTCTAATGACAAGAAACCAACATTAATACAAAATGTACATTATGAGAGACAAATAAATAAATAAATGCTTTTTCAACTCTATTCTAAAAGGTGTTTGGCTTCTCATCTTGCGATATATAAATATATATATAACATATATGTATATGTGTGTGTGTATATGTATATATGTATATATATATATATATGTATATATATGTATGTGCATATATATATATATATATATATATATATATATATATGCACATGGCAGCTGTACTTCTGTACTTTTAGTTTTGGTGGTGAATCTGTTGTAGCTTGTTTGGCGTCTTCTTTAGTACCTCTTCTTCTTCTTTTTCTTCCCTAACCTCTCCAGTCAGGTTTCATTAGGTCGTCATGTCCTGACCCCTGTTCCCGGCCGTCAGTCTGTTTATTCAGCGGCCGCTCGGCGCTCGGCGCTGCTCCTCTTATTAAAACGTCTCCGCCGTGCACACGCGGCGGGCTGCGGAGCTGAGGCCTCGGCCTGTCGCCTCCCTCCACCTCGCCGGGCACCCTGATGCCCTACGATAAGCTCCATTGCCTCGCTGAAGGCGAGAGGAGGGAGATGGCCATTTCCATATTATGCCGGAGCACGGCTGCAGAAGCACTTCAGTATCTCGCTGAGGACGTGACGCCGCCGAGCATCTCAGTCTTATCACACACCATCCGCGTGGATTCCTCTTAAGGTGTACATTATACATTACAGCCGGCCTACATAAAGCCCTGATTTACACAACATTATCTTTTATTGAGCAGCTGTGACGCTGACTATGACCAACCTGCGTGTGTTTGGATAAGCGTGTACATAACTTAAGATAAACGCCGTCCGCGACGTGCATCGCAATATGTCAACAACTCAATATTTCCTCGCCGCCTGCTCTCTAGATTTTAATACTTCATGTTTGTTATTCTGAGCCTGGAGCTACACCCCGGCTATATATTACAGATTTATGTTGTTTTTAACATTTTTGATCGTTGACTTAATACATTTTGTCATAAGTTGAAAAAGCAAAGTAAATATTGTGATGATCGACTGGCGCCGGCTGGATTTTAATCGAGATACCTGGACTGCGACACAACACGATATCTCCTGATGGAAAAATACAATGCTCATTAATCAGGAGACTATAACACAATAGCTGCCCCCCCCCCGTCGCCTCCTCCTTTTAGTTGAAGTGATATTATGCAGGTTGTGATCTCTGGGTACACAAAAGGAAAATGCTCAGGGCGTCTTCTGTCGTTCAACATTCAAACACCATCTCTGACTATAATCTCATCTCTTAAAGCCTCTCTGCATGAATCCTCAGTAACGGAGAATGCCCCATAGATTCCCTATATACAGATAATGTGATAACACACGACCATCGATGCGTTTTGTCTTAATCTACGTCTGTTAACGGATTAGCGGCTGTTTGATGCCGTCTCTTTGCCGTGCATACTTAGCAGGCCTGCATGGCTCTATGATTATAAATCAATTAAAGCATCCTCAATAATATGTTTACCGTACATCCATTTGCATACGGGGGTGAAAAAGCAGTTCAGCTACACGTTAAAGCAGTTGTGGGTGTTTCAATTCAATTCCCTTTTGTCTCTATTATACGGAATTCTTGCCAATGAGGGAAAATTGTGAGTGTGTGTGTGTGTGTGTGAAATCGCAAACTTGTTCAAACAATCCCTCTTCACTTTCTGTACCACTCAAGAAGTCCAAAAGCAAACACGCTTAATTGAGAGCGGCTTTCAATTGGCTGGTCTTAACCCTAATCGTAAGTACCTTCAGCGGAAAGCGGAGCCACTTCATCAGCGCTTTTTAAGGATCTCCGCCGCCCCCGCGCTTCAACGTTTGAGTTGTCGGGAGACGAGAATAAAGGAGAACGTTAACGTTCCGTGGTGATGTATGCGCTGCAGGGCGGTGGTGGAAGAGGTCAAAGGTCAACGCGCAGTAATACAAAGGCTTTGGATGAGCCGCAGCTTTACTTTTTCCCCACGACTATGTTGGACATTTAGTGCGGAACAAGATCGACGGCTCGTCATTATGATGGATAAGTGCTGGGAAGTTTTTATAAAGACTCGTATTGGGCCTGGGCCACACAGGTGTTAATATGAGCAGGTGACGAGGTTTCTCTTTCCAGTTACCTTTGTCTGGGAATTTTTATGATTGTGCCGCATAAAAGCAAGAAATTCTGTCTTAACCCTTGATTAAAAAAAGAATCTAAAGAACTGACGTCTGGTGGAAGGAGATGGAATCTGTCTTTTTTATGGTGTACATGAAACTAACTATCATTTAAAGTATTTCACAGTATTTCTGTGTCAATGTTTCACCAATCATGGGGATTAGATTATAATCTGGAATATTACATTACATTACAATGCGTTAAATTTAAAATCAGGACTTTAAAAGCCTCTGTGGAATTTATAAAGTGGTTTTGCATCTTTCATTCTTTAAACCTAAAGTTTACCTTTCTATGGTCATTATAGGCCACACACACACACACACACACACACACACACACACACACACACACACACACACGAACCTTACCAACAGGGAACTGTCAGCATAGACTGCCAGCAGTGGACATCTCTTTCTGATCATTGAAAAAATGTTTTAAAGATTCAATAAAATGTATTTTTAAAGTGTCTTACTATAAAATTACTGAAAATTTTCATTTTTAATTATTTATAACACATATATTCTTGAGAGAGAACTCTGTGTGTGTCTATTAAAGAGTTGAAAGGTTAAAAAAAAAATCACCAGATAGTGTTTCACATATTTTAATATATCCATTAGATGGGTACACACACACACACACACACACACACAATTCCATGATAACAATCTCTCTAGTCGTGGCGTCATTGAAGGCAGCAGCAACATCATTTCCCTTTTCTTTTTTCCCCAGACTGAACAGAATGGATTGAAGCAACGTGACATTCTCAGATGAGATTAGAACATGGCGTTGTGTGAACTGTTTAACAGAACAGCTGCACCCGGTTTATGATCTCAGAGAACGTGAGGAGATGAGCAGCTTGTGTTGGAGGTTTGAACCGCTGCTGATGTTCAGCAGATGTTGAGCTGCAGGAGGCCTGTGATCTGCTGCTGATCACAGACACAGTGACGTATAAACAATATAAAATACCGCTTTAACGGATGAAACGTGCAGGGGTTCCATTGAATGCTTTCTACTCTTAAGTACAATTCTGATGTACTGTAATCTCCTATATTGGGCAACATGCTTCTTGCACTGATGCACTGATCTCTCAATTCAATTCAATTTATTTCTATAGCCTACAATCACAAATCACAGATTTGCCCCAGCAGGCTTTACAGTTTGTACAAAAGCAACACAACATCCCCTGTCCTTAGACATTCATATCGAGGTAAAACTCCCTAAAAAAAAAACCTTTATCGGGAGAACCCTCAGGAAGAGAAACGGAGGTTGCACATTACAGACAAACAGAAATGTAATGAATGTTGGTGTAAGTGGAGGATGAGGAGCAGGATCCATCACAGCTTCCAGGTTTCACCAGGACAGCATCAGACCCTCCAACATCCGTAGATCCCTCAATAGTGGATCATCAGTAGAAAAAGAAGCTCAGAACATCTGATGAGGATCAGCCCTAACTATACGCTTCTTCAACAGGAACGTTTTTAACCTGTTCTTAAATATAGGAAGGGTGTCTGCCCCCCAGACTGAAACTAGAAGACGATTCCACAGGAGAGGAGCCTGATAGTTGAAGGCTCTGCCTCCTGTTTTAATTCTAGAAATTCTGGGAACCTCCAATAAGCTGCATATTGGGAACGTTATCCTCTTGACTAAGAGATCCCTAAGGTAGGATGCAGCCTGACCATTGAGCGCTTTATAGGTGAGGAGCAGGATTTTGAATTCTATTCTCTAAATAACTCCTACGCTCAGATTTAACATGCATATCAGTGATTTTTTCCCAATTGCAAATCTACAAATGGAGGCATCTCCATACCTGATCTCCCACAACTGCAGTTGCCAGCAGTTCAAGATCACGACAAAAGACACGAATCCTCCATTTCCCCCCCCCCAAAAAAAAAAAAAAAAGACGCATGCATCAACATCCGGAGCCTGTTTGCCTCTCGGTTGAAACAGCGATCACATTATGCGCCGCCTGCTCTGTAAACAGCGGCCGTCGCGACCTTCAAGAAATCCGCATCAAGCCTGAGAAGACATGAAATCTAGCCAGATCATACTGGACACACCTAGTTAACTGGAATGAGGTGTTTCTACTGGAGTTCATCCCACCACATCACCTGTTTAATTCAGGGTTATTAAATAGGTATTCACGTTGCTACCTAGCAGCTAGCATATTAAACTCAAGATCTAATTTATGACATGATATTGCAGATATTCAGTTGCTGCAGGTTAGGAAACTATTACTGGTAATCCTGAAGAAAAATTGAATATTTAAACCTAAATGCAAAGTTACTGAGAAAATGACTTGAAATGAAACAGAATCTCACAAAACCACATAAGATAAGGGAAGGTTTTGCTATTTGAATATAAGATTGTCTTTTTTGTGATGTTGATTCTGTCTTTAAATGCAGAATATATGATTATGCATTATTGATGTATGGATTTTTTTTGCTTTTTCAATGACAAAGTCACCCCTGCGAACTAAAGCCGCACACAGACTGGACTTCACCTTTTTGAGAATGCAAAGGAAAAAAAAAGGTGCTTTTTTCTATGTGTGCCCCCAGGGGTGAGGCAGTCAACCTTTGACAAGGCCGCGCTCCACGTCTCTATGCGGAGGCAGGCGGCCGCTCTCTGTGGTCCAGTTACCTCCGTTCAGAACCTGCTGCACAATAATGTCACAGCCAAAAAACAGAAGCTACCGACACGCGAGGTTGTGTGAGAAAAGGGCTGTGACAGACATTAGCGCCGTATAGCATCATTAATTACCTCGGCGTGTCGGTGTGCAGAACGCCACACGCTGGTATTTGTGAAGTAGGCTAATGACTGTCGATGTTACAGAATCTGCTCCGTTCGTTCACTTGCAGCACTTGGGACGCTAACATTAGGCTGTGTGTGTGTGTGTGTGTGTGTGTGTGTGTGTGTGTTTTTGGGTATCGAGGACAGCGCTGATTGCGTCCCTGAAGGTGCAGCAATCCTGTGTTTCAACACAACCGCTGCCTGTTGATTGTTTCGTGTGTGTGTGAATGTTAAACCATCCGCCTGTTGGTGCTTTTTTTTATTCATACATTTTTATTTATTTTATTTTTTGGGGGCCAATTGCATCCCTTAAGGTGACCCCCCCACCTCCACCATGGTTGCAACAGGAGCTGCCTGTCCATGCAAAAAAAGAACAGGACCCTGGCTGTGTCATATTTTAAATTAAAACATGAAATTCAGCAACTAGAATTTCGGGGTGTGGAGGAAAAAAAAAAAAACTGGAAACTGGAGTTGGAGACTCAAACACTGAATGAATGAATAAATCTTAGTGTTAATAATGGAAACAACATGTTGCAGAGGGCAACACAGGCTGGGATGAATTTGCAAAGCCTCCATCCTCTTTATTCCTACAAAGGGCCTGTAACTCTAATTTAAGCTTAATTAGAGCTGCAGTGTTGTTTTGGAATAATACGAGACAATCCGTGATACAGTGGATACTAAATAATGCCTTTGCATGGGAGCCCTCTCTAGATGGCTGAGCTCTCCTCCTCCTTTTTCTTTGGAATTTTCCAAAAACTTGCATTAGTACCTTCTGCAGGACTAGCACTTTATTGTGCGTCACATGCACATTTATTTACTGAATATCTGGTGCATTCTTATTTCTTGCCATCACAGGTTGAGCTGAGTTTTCTGGGTTTGTGATCGTCGTCTCTCTCTAATTGGTCGTTCTTTTTTCTCTTCTATTCTTAAGGCTCTTGCCAGAAAACATCAGCCATCCTGAGCAGAGTAAAGCATTATGTTCTAAGAAAGTTGCACTCAATGTAAAATCGTCTCCGCTTTATTTATCCCTTTGGTTGCAAAAGTGATCGATATCACCCGTGTCTTCTGGTCTTGTGAATCGCCGCCGTTGCCGTGGCAACGACGCTCTCGCCTCCGGCTGAGCCGGTGGGAGACGTGTTTAACTTTACTTTTCTTACCCGACTACCGCCTCCAATTAGAACGGCGTTAATATTTATGCGACAAGAACAATTTAAACTGGACGAGTGCGATCTGACAACCGGAGTCATTTCTTAGGCTAAAACAAAGTTTCTGCAACCGGCATCATGCATTTGCAAGAAAAACGCATGGAAGGCTCCTGTATGGTTAATGTCCTTGCTGCAGGGAGGACCACTGACAGCGGTTAGAGAGTTAAGACGTGAGTCCAGGTGGGAGTAGAGGACGTTTTTAATGTTAAAAAATACTCTCCTAAAATGTTTAAAATATATTCCTGGTTGTGCTGCTGCATCTCTAATGGTATTAGTATATGGTATGTTAATATATAATAATATGACATATTTGACTTCCACTTCCACAGACCGATAACACGTTCATTTAAATACTATGCTTTTCTGTCCTGGCCTGCTACACTATTATAATTATAATTTTCCTTTCAGCTGTAATAAGGACAGTTATGACCCTGAATAATCTTTTCCACATGAGATTTTTTTTGCTGCCAAACACTTCAGTTTAAGTTCAGGACACGCTGAACCACAGAGGACGGCCTCTCCAAAGCTTTTTATTCACTCGACAGTGGGGGAATCATTTGGCTCTCCACTTATTCTGCTAATCCGTGGACAGGTTCAGACGTCTAACTCGTAATAGCAACGAAAAACGACGTGAAAATATTTATTTTCCCCCGTGAAGACTACGGAAACTCAGAGGTCGCAGAACTGAGTGATGGGTGTTTTGCATTTACTTTGTTCGGATAAAGAAGACGTCACTCAGAAGGAGGTGTACATTAACCTTCTCAGAGCGATCGCACAGAAACACAAACGGGACAAACAGAGGAACAAATAAACTGTTCGCTGCTTCACTGAGCGACACTTCAGGAGGTTTTGAGGAAAGTAAATAGTGTCGATACTTTGCTATTGGTTTCAAAAGGTGGATATTTTGGGGAAAAAGTACTTATAGGTGAATATTTGTTGGCAAAATTATTTTATGCTACACGCTAGATGGTAAAGATTTTATCTAGTGGAAAGTACCTTCAGTGAGAGATTCAGATTATTTTGCAGGTATATTTTATATACATTTATTTATATATATATATATATATATATATATATATATATATATATATATATATATATATATATATATATATATATGTGTGTGTGTGTGTGTGTGTGTATGTGTATATATATATATATATATATGTGTGTGTGTGTGTGTGTGTATGTGTATATATATGTGTATATATGTGTGTGTGTGTATGAATATATATGTATATATATGTATATATATGTGTGTGTACATGTGTGTATATATATATATATATATATATATATATATATATATATATATATATATATATATATATATATATATATATATTGTCCCCTATACACTGTAAAAACTTTGTAGTAAGTAACTGGCAGCAATAATCAATTATTTACTACATTTTTTTTTTTTTACAGTAGAAGTACTTCTACACAATACTGTAAAAAAAAAGTAATACTGTGTTTTCATTTGTATTTACCGTATTGGGTGATTAACTTTATTATAATACAGTAACTCTTTGACTACTAGTGATTTTCTGCAGTAAAACTTTCTTTGACTAGTGTGATTTATTGTAAAATATACAGCAATCTGCTGTAATACACGTTCACAGTAACGTTACGGTGTTTAACACAGAAAATACGTTTTAGAGTGTGATATTTAAACAGAATATGTGTATTTCACATGTTTAGAAAATATCCTAATACCTTCATGGAAATTTCAAAGGCTGATCAATTACTGCTGAGGCATTTTGGAAGGTGAAAAATATTGTAATTATAGAATATTTTATTATTATTTTTTACTTCTACTTGAGTCAATAGAATTATAAATAAAAACCATTTTAGTCTAAAGTCCCACCTCTCAACACTTGCTAGTTGTTTAGACTGCAAAGAATCAGATAGAATACTGTGTAATAGTGTGGGGACTATATTCATGCATACACACACACACACACACACACACACACACACACACACTCACGGGGCTCTGACCAAAAACTGTTGGGCTAAAATAACTCATTGTTATTCCCGGGAGGACGTTAAGCAGCTTCAAAGTATTGGCATTATTTTTTTATTATTTTTATAAAATTATGCAAATTCAATTAAACAGACACCGGTGCCGAGCTGAGCTCAGTGGCGTTCACACACCTGTTTAGTTAGGACGGATTACATGGTGAAGCATGTTGGCCTCCAGCATGTCTGTCCGTTAGTGGCATTTCCTGCGTTCCAAACCCCCTCTGCCGCGATATTTTATATCAATTTGCGCGTAAAAACAACAACTAAACACTGGATTTGTTCCAGTTTACCAACGCTTATGGGTCAGTGTTGAATGAACTAGGGCAGAAATGGCTCAGACTCTTCTGTGAAATGAAGACGTGAGATGTTCTTTTCTCCAGAACACTGAACATGCAACGCCCTCTCAAATCAAAAGTCCTCGTGGAGCTGCGCGTGGGGCCACGGTTCAGCCGACCCATGAGCCCCCGCGTCCTTTTCGCCCCATAGACTATGTTTCAGTGGCCTGATTTGTTGCAGCATATACTTTTAATTTCAATCTCTGCAAGCATGGCTGCGCATTATCTGCACATGCTTCACCAATCATCGTCTTTCCCCGGGGAAGCTGCTCCACTCGTGGCGGCAGATCCTTCTTGCCTTCTTTGCACAATCTCCTCACTAGTGTATTCAGATGTGACATGAGTGAAGTCCCACATAATATGTGTGTGAGTATATCTGTTATATGTATAACAGCTGGATTTCTTTCACTGGTAGGACTACAGTACTCCTAATATTTAATTCACAATATTGTATATTTTCATTTTGTGCTCTGGGGGCCATGCAGATTAATGTCTCTCTGGTCAGCGTTCAGTAAAACACAAAGAGAAAACACAGGAAAAGGTAATTTAGAGTCGGCAGATTTGTGATGTAATTATGGCGTTGCAAAAATTGAAATCTTGAGATAGAGGGACAAATATAAGTAATTGTATTACATTATAAATTGATTGCCTGAGGACAACCTGTATTTAATTAAACATTTTTTTTTACTTTCCTCTGGAGGAAAAATTACATAACACCATAACCTTGTTTTCATAGTTTTGCCCATAATTCCAGTCTGTAATGACAACATTTTGCTAATCCATTTTTTTATATGACCTGATTACATGCACTAATGTTACTGTTAATTAAAATATGAGTGTGTGCTGAAAGGCTTACATGTGAAATACTTTACCTCCACAGTACCTTTTCAATAGATTTCTCATTTAAATGAATGAGAACGTGTCTGTTATACTACTATTATACTATTAAAACCACATCCTTTATGCATTTTAACAGTTGTCACAGTTCACAGCAACAAAACTGTTCAATGTTCATTTGAGCTTGACGATTAAGTTCCAGACAAAGAGATCCTGGTCTTTGAATGTGCTTCTTTTACAGAATGGACCCAAATAAGCGGATGCAAAGTCTTGTTTTGTGCATCCAAGTAATTATTCTAGTTCGAGGGTGCATATAGCAGGGAGACGCTGGAGTGCGCTGCAATTTGTCATCCTGATTTGGCAAAAATAATCTCCTGTTTTCTTCAACAATTATGGATGCAGCGAGCATGCAACGGAGATCTCCATCTATTTCGAATGGTTTTAAAATCCACGATTTTCAAACCATTTCCCCTGATTCAACATCCGCTGTGCTTTAATGATCTATCAATTTAAATTCTACCACCCAATTTCTGAACAGTGTGTTATTTTAAAATCTCTTTTCTTAATGCTTGCACACCGCTGCCCACTAGTACGTGACAAACACTGCATGGATGGACGGTGTGTGCAATAGCTGACATTATGGATATGTAGAAGAACACGATAAATAACATGCAATCCTGACTGATTTAAATGATCGATGACTTTAAGATGCTGTCTTTTAATGGGATTAGGTATTCCTGCAGCTGCTTTGCTGGATTGAACCACCACCTGTTAACACCAAGTGGTGCAAGAATGAGCATTAGCATTAGCATTAGCAAGAAATTAAGACTAGCGCCAGAATAAATATGGCCCAACGTTTGGATATTTTTGTCCATGCAGCAAAAACTTCAGGTGTAAATTAAATCTCAGATTTAATGACCCAATAAATTTGGCAAATTACGAAGAAAAACAGTTGTTTATTCTAATCGAATGCTTATACATCTCAAAGCCTGCAGATAAGTCATTCCATTGATCTCCTGCAACCTGTTTGTCAAGATGTTGAGTTTTTTGCCCGCCGCTCCGATCCCGCTGCGACGCCTGCCGCACATCAAACGCTGGCCTCAACAATGAGCTCAGGCTGCTTAGCATTCAAATAATGTTGATCCTGTGATCCGACGCGTGCATTCTAATCATATCTTGTTAAAAGAGATGAGCCCACGGAATGATCAGAAGTTGTTTCATACTTTTTTATAAAGCAACCGAGTAAGCTAGGGTGCAGTAGCACAGAATAAAAAAGGGATATATAACTGAAGTTGATGACAATTTACTTAAATTATTGAAAGATATATGCATTTTTTATGCAAGTGAATAAAAGGGGGGAAAAAATGAAACATCGACTTAAGACTTCTGTTCCTCTGCAACTGCGAGGTTTGACCTTGTGGCCTTTAACAAGCCGCGTTACCCCCGACAGAGGAAAGCTAAAGCTGCCGTACATAACAGTGGGACGAGAAAGTCAAACCCAGAAAAAACACACAGCGACCCGCGCTGACTCTTTATACAGAACAAAAGATCATTTCAGTTTTTTAAGCAGCAGCTGTAAAAAAAAAAAATCACTCTACAGAAGTAGTCCTCAGATGTTAATGATGCCTGTTTCATTAGCATTTCACAGCATTGCTGCAACTTCAGAGACTCTCATCCTTCAAATTTCACATTTACAATACCGTTATGAAGATTAATAGTAAACCCAGATCAAAAATAAAGTGACGGGGTCACAGCTTAGAGGCCAATAACCCATTTTCCCGCTGTCTAAATTCCGAAATATCAAATTTTAAAGTGTGCCCCAAAAATTTAAGTGGAAGTAGACAACTTTTTATATTCCGAAGTTGAAAAAAGAATGATTGCACATTGTGATGTCTATAAAGTAATGACACCACCAGCATTTAAATTGGTTCCCTATTAGCCTGGCCATCACCATGTCTGCACTTCCTGAGAAAATGAAGGTTTGATTTATGGCACAGCAGGACAGACGGTGCTTTCTTTTTGGTTCATATTAACATGTGATAATAGGTAAACACAGCTATTACTTATGATACTAATTAGGATGCCATTCCAGTCATAAGGAGTCAGGCATGTTGGCTGTGTGGTAAATGGAACAGAGCCTTAATTAGAATCATTAGTACCACCGTGTTTATCTGCCATTACACGTCACTTTGGCTGGGGTGAGAACAAAGCTCTATTGGCTCATGTTGGAAACTCTTTTCTTCTTAACATTTCTTAACGTTATCGCTGCACAGTGCAAATCATGAAATCATGGTGACGTTGAGCATTTTCCTCACAGATGGTGTCAAAAATCGTGGGAAGATTCTCAGTTATTCAGCTTCTAGGTCATGGGTTTCGGGAGAAAATCACAAGGCAGCGATGGTTTCCAGCAGGAGAAATGAGACTTTCTGTGCTTTAGAAGAACCTCCCCCCTCCTCCTCCCCCACCATGACCATGATAGATACCCGTGAGATCAAATATTGGAGCTGCAAGGATTAGTTGCTCACGTGATTGACAGACAATTAAATTGGCAATTGATAATTGTCATTCTGCAAGAAAAGTGTCTGAACATCTGACAGTTCCCCCCCCCCACCACATGTGATGAAAATGTGTTTCACACATGCTTTTTTTTTAATATTGGAGATGAAAGGCAGCATCAGAAATATGTCAGCGTGCATGAAAGACGGATGGCTGCAGGTTGTGGCTCAACATAATAAGTGTAGAAATCCTCTGTGCAGCGTACAGTACGCAACGACAACGCTGTATGGATCCACGGCTCCTATTAAACATTAGCAAGATGCATATTGTATATTATTGACATGCTTTTTTTTAAATGTCTGGAGTGGGAGCAAGGTGTGTGTGTGTGTGTGTGCTGCCGAGACAGAAACAGGAGAAGCGATAGCGCGATCTGCGCCATCAATCTTCCAAACGAAATCGGTTAATAACATTTCTCGGCGGGAGTTGTGCGCGCCTCCTTCAATAGAAAAGCAGGTAATTCAGATTAGTATTAAAGAAGATAAAGATGATTTCTCTTTGTGTGGTATCTGATCCATCTCGACGCAGCGGGAAGGAAGTCCTGCAGGAAGACGGGGCCCGCGGCTCTGTACTTTTTTAATGCTGCGTAATTTAGACCGAAAGGTGCTCGAATGTTCCCGCTCTCAGCAGATAAGCCCCGGCGGTCTATAAATTGATAAACACCTTTTTTATCACGCGGGCACTCAACTGTTTAGCTGCTGTTGTGATTTCCGCTCCAGATTAATGTTGTTTGTTTTTTTTTCCCTCCCCTCCGGCGGGCGACGACCGAAGCGCACGCCGTACGACACGAGGGCTGGGGCGGTAAAACGCCGCTCAACCTGCTTGTCACAGATAGCGGCGGAAAAATATAGAAACGTACTGAAATGTGGAGTAATATTAAGTCCAAAGACGGCACATTTTCTAATTACCCCGCACTCGTAACCGGGGGATAATGTATCTTGGAGAGATTCCATTGTGTTTTTTTTTTCATATATTGCAGATACAAAAGGAATGAAAGTTTTATTAAATGTCAGGTCACCTGTTCTCAAGTATATAAAGCGCACGCTCCTGTTACTGCAATTAAACACTGATCTGATACAGTGTTAACACATTCACTTTCACTTCAGGTCAAACTCCAAGAGGTCATTTCATCTTAAATATTCCCTTTGACAACCTCCGTCCTGCAAATCACAGCCTGGGACGCTTCAAACGGCTCCGTGTCAGACGCCAGTAGATCTGTGTTCTGGATTGACGCTTTAAATGAAATAACAATGGAACACGCAGGGTGTGCGCGGAGGCATCTGTGCCCGCTGAGTGTCGGACAACAAGCCGCCGCGGGGGGTCCGTCCTGGGCATAGACGGAGGTTTGGGCGCGGGGGGAGTGAGGCTCTCTCTGTGCACAAATGTCACGTCTATGACTGCGTCTGGCATTTCGTGCGAGAGACGAGGGCCCTACTCGCACCCCGAGCTGTTTTTTTGCACGTTTTCCAGTTCACGTTGAGCGGGGACAAAAAAAAAAAAGAAGTCGCTCAGAAAATTTGTTGTTTCTGTTGATGGCTCTACTTTTTTTTTTGCGTTATCGCTGAGCCGTACTCGCTGTCCTTTCACAGTCACTCCACAGCACTGTGACACACACACACAGACCTTCGGTAGATCAGGCCCTCAGTCTTTCTTTCGGAGTCTAACTGCATTGTGTGGCGTCCTGCCACCTGGCTGAGCTTCTGAATTATTACTCACCAGCCTCCAGCCCGAGCTTCTCCGGTCAGGGCTGAAGACCAAGTGTGACAAGGTCGCTGCATAGCAATCATAGGAGCGGCTGTCCTAAGCTACTGAGACGAGGAAATCCAGCAATGCAATGACTTTTGCTTAATTATTTAGGGAAAGGGTTGTTTTCTTGCCTTGTCATTGTCACTTCATGACATTTCATCTTGTGCATCATATGTTCGTAACTTCTAACTCACTTGTGTGAAGCAGGATATTTACACCAACATGCAGCCGACCGATGGAGCAATTTGCACAACGGGCAAATCAACTCGCGGGAATGCTAAGGTATATCAAACCCAGGAGCGGCTGCTACAGGAGGTTGTGTCCTGTCGTTGCTGGGGGGACATCATCATAATGGCGTTCTGCAGAGAATGAAACGCAACCTGGGGATTGATTTTTCCTAATGACTAATGCATGGCGTATTCTAAAATGGTTCTAAAATCTACGATTTTCAAACGTTTTCTCCTGATTCAACATCTGCTGTGCTTTAATGATCTATCAATTAAAATTCTACCACTCAATTTCTGAACAGTGTGTTATTTTAAATCTCTTTTCTTAATGCTTGCACACCGCTGCCCACTAGTACGCTACACTGCATGGATGGACTGTGTGTACAATAGCTGACATTATGGACATGTAGAAGAACACGATCATTAACATTCAATCCTGACTGATTTAAATGATCGACTTTAAGCTGCTGCCTCACGTGTAAAATGTGCACAAATCTTTTAATGGGATTAGGTATTCCTGCAGCTGCTTTGCTGGATTGAACCAGCGATTGCAAGTCTGATTTATTCAGGTTGCCATTGTGCTGTTAACACAAAGTGGTGCAAGAATGAGCATTAGCATTAGCAAGAAATTAAGATTCGCGCCAGGCTAAATATGGCCCAATGTTTGGATAATTTTGTCCATGCAGCAAAAACTTTAAGAGTAAATTATTGAGTCATATCATTTAAGTGTAAATTTCATGAATGTTTTAGAAAGTGCCGTGCAAAGTTTCATCTTGTGCATCATATGTTCGCCAACTGTTTCTAACTCACTTGTAGGAACCGTGTGATGCAGAATATTTACACCAACATGCAGCCGACCAACGGAGCAATTTGCACAATGGGCAAATCAACTCGCGGGAATGCTAAGGTATATCAAACCCAGGAGCGGCTGCTACAGGAGGTTGTGTCCTGCCGTTGCTGGGGGGTCATTATCATAATGGCGTTCTGCAGAGAATGAAACGCAACCTGGGGATTGATTTTTCCTAATGACTAATGCATGGCTTATTCGGCTATAATGTTCTGTTTTTATTATGCCTCCGTGCACCTTCAAGTACAGAAAAAGCCCCAACCCGGCTTTGGTATTCATTATTTATTTATATGCTCAGGCTTGCTGTACTGGATCATGAGACGTGGTATCCAGAATCAGTCAGGCAGGTTCAGAATAGGAGGTGTGTGAGCGGACTGATGGTGGTAAAATGCCTTTTTGCTTTATAGGTGACAGCGAGCTGTCGCCGCCACGCTGAAAGCTGACTGCGTGGGGGGGGGGCGTGGTGCTGACAGCTGCTGGACAGGTGCAGGAAGGCAGGTTTGTGGTGACAGGAGTCAGACTCGGCTCAGCTTCCCAATCAGGGGCTCTGTGGACTCCAGAGGCCATGGGGGGTGGAGGGTGGAGGGGGGGGGGGGTCGTAGCTGTCAAACGCCGCCAAACTGGGATCTCTCGCTCTTTGAGCCCCTTTTTATGGACACTTTTTGTCCACGTTTCTGCAGATTTTCGCCTGGAGGGAGTTACCCGCTGCTCGTAGTGTTGTGACCCTACATACAGTGTTACCACACGAGTGTAAAAAAAAAAACCCAAAAAACGATAAATGGAGGCAATGGATCGATAAAAATGTCGCACGAACAGGAGCGAAGCTCACATGCAAGTGCAACACGTTCCTGTTCTGTTGCCTTGGCTCTGGAGGAGGCTTTAACGCAAACAAATAATTAAAAAATAGGTAAGTTTTTCTTTGTTGTCAAGGTAACATGAGATGCCGCACTACGAGACGACGCAGAGGAGGTAATTGAAATAAACTGGAGGCAGAGGACAGAGATAGGATGAAGCAGCAGTTAAATTATACATTATACGTTCTACTCCCACTTGTTTTTATTTCATTAGTCCTTCAGCTCGATCACACAGTCAGTGTTTTTCCGCCGTATCATTGCACATTTAAAATTTCTGAAAACTCTCAGGCACAACTATGGAAGACGCTTTGCAATGTGGGAATATGCATGAGATAACGCAGCTCACATCCTGCTGCAATGCAATGCATTTTTTTTTTTTTTTTTTTAAAGACAAAACATGACTCGATTCACTTAGTCACTGCGGAATAAATGAACATGAATTACCCCTTCGCGTTCCTTTTGTGGTAAATTACAAACCGTGACTGTTGAAAAGAGAAGACAGCCCTGTGAATAATACGAAAACACGTTGTATATTTATTAGGCGTTTACACGCCAGAAGAAGAATCTCAATGAGGAGGAATTAGGGTTTCGATGTGTATTATGCACGATGTGCGGCGTGTGGGTAAAAACGTGGAGCCTGCAGGGCATGGCCGGTGAGAACGGACTTCATCCTTTTGTCGTGATGTTAAACTTTGGAAATGAGCAGTGTTTGCATATTCATCGATAACGGACGGGGAGAACGAATATAAGGAATTTTAAAGTTTTTAATGAGGAGGCAAAAGGGATGAAATGGATGTTGACATGATATGTCTAAGGGGATCTTTAAATATACAATCACACAAATATGGTGATTTGATTCTCTCATAGCTTATAATGGAGAGCATATTGTTTAACCTCTTAATCCTTCGGAAAGCAAAGGCGTTCTACTCCGTCTGGATTTGTGTGCTCGGTTTGAGGAGAAGTGAGACACGAGGCACAAATGGCTTTTTTTACTTACACTGGGGGGTGTCCGCTGGGAGCCAAACGGGATTTGATATGAATACAGAGCAGAGAGACACGAAATAAGACATCCAGTGCTCAAACACTGGGAGTTAAAATAGGTTATTGGGCGTACACATGCTCTCCAAAGGGATGAATAATGCAAAATAGTCTGGCTGTCAAAAAGAAACTCCTCGTAGGTTGTTTTTTTTTTTTGGGTTACCGCGATCTGCTAAGCAAAACCGAATTTCTCCCTCATTAACAGTTCATCGCCGCCCCGTTCATTTCCATCATGGCTTCCTTATTCCGCGCGTATCAGCCGTAATCTCAGATGGACGGGAAATGAGACTCTTTTTATTTTTTTATTTTTATTTTTTTTGCACGAGGGCTGACCTACATGACGGGGGGGAATAATCCAAACTGGGTTAGGCTTTGATGCGGAGGAAAACTGACTCGAGCTGGCTCCGCGTTATTGTATTATTTAACTTGTTCCGAGCATCTGCTGAAGTGACCAGTGGCACGGAGTGTGAGGCGATACCGCTGCCAGACGTGTGTGTGTGTGTGTGCATGTGAATACAGGCTGTGCTGCAAGCAGTTGACAGATGTACCTCATGTTAGCGTTGCTTCAGCAGAGAGGACACACACTGCAGATAATAAGAAGCCGTGACACTAAATGGACCCGTGCACTCCAAATATAAAGACATAACGGGCTGCAAATCGTTCTTTGATGACCGCTCCAACAAAGAGTTTGAAATGACAGTTTTTATTTTACAAAAGGAACCAGGGCTCCGGGTTATAATTTTTCGATAAATGAACTCGACATTAATTTGGGGGCGAGTGTGACGGCGGCAGCGGCACAACTCGGGCCCGCTGCCCGTCGTCCTCTATCACGTTCAAAAGGCCAAAGTGTCGGCCCCTCTTGTCAAAACTTAACAAGTCATTTGCTGAAGGTTATTGTTATTGTCTGACATTTAATCCGAGTGGTGATATTAGCATAATTTCCCCGACCAGTCTTCTTAACCTCCAGTCAACCTCTAATTGGTCGGGGAGTTTTAAGGCCCCGCGTTTCACACTCCATTGTGTGTTTCTCCGAACTTGTTATGTCTGCAGGATAGTGATGATGGCCATTTTATAGCTATAGTTGTCAGGAACTGCACATAGCACACCGTGTTGTTAACACCATGATCACACTGGGATCCCTGATAGCATACGGATAAGGGCCACTTCCATTCAATTCAATTTTATTTTTATAGCCCAGAATCACAGATTTGCCCCAATGGGCTTTACTGTCCCTGTCCTTCACATCATACAAGGTAAAACTCCTTTAAAAAAAAAGTTTTTAACCTATTGATAATGTAGATAGAGTGTCTGCAAAGATGATTCCACAGGAGAGGAGCCTGATAGTTGCAGGTTCTGCCTCCCATTTTCATTTCAGGAATTCTGGGAACCTCCAATAACCAACATGGGCCTAAAGTGTCCCCATGTTGGACCACCTTTGTTGGAACATAGTTAAAATATGGTGAGTTACCATAGACTAGTCCAGAAGTGGCCCACATGGCAGGAAATGTGGCGCGTTAGCATCAACTAGTGCGTTGGAATCAACTGAGTTCTGGTTCATTTTCTCCATTTTTTTTTTTGGCTGACATCTGGCATTGTGACGGCCTGGTTGTGGCCCCCCTTCGTTGGAACACAGTTAAAATGGGGCACGTTAGTTCAAGTCGGATTTTACTGTCAAATTTCTTTACATGAATTGGTCATTTGATACTACATAGACAATAAGGCGTATAGACATTGTGCACAAGTGCAAGGACTAGACAACAGTAGACATTTATGTAAGAACATAAATTACTGCAAAATAGAGTTTTCCTTCTGTATTTACATTATTCAAGAGTGAGATGCTGACATAGAAGTTAGCATCAACTAGTCCAGATATGGGTCTGGCTTGCTGCTGTGTTGAAATCTGCCGAGTTCTGGTTCATTTGCAGTTCGACTATTCCTGGTATGGGTCTGGTAGCGCGGTGCATTGAAATCTGCAGAGTTCTGCTTCATTTGCTCCATTTTTGGCTGACACCTGGCATGGTTGTGGCCCACCTTTGGCAAACAGGAGCCCGACCGCCCACGTGCCGTCACTCCACGGTGCCAGATGTCAGGCGTGGGGGCCAGAAGATTCCCGCTCTCTAAGGCGGAAGAAATTCTCCACGCGTGCAGCGTAGCGTGTACAGCGTGCACGTAAATACAGGGGGGGGGGCTTTGGCCTACGTAACCCTCCGCCCCGGCCTGTCTGTTCATCTCAGCGGGAGCCTGATTCCTGACGAGCAAAGTAGAGCCCACGACGACTGAAAAACAACATATCAAGAGGGCGGCCGTCAACGGCGGCGTTGTTGGGGGGGCGGCCGCGGCAATCACTGACAGATATGTGGACACCTGCAGAGTGTGTGTGTGTGTGTGTGTGTGTGTGTGTTTTGTGTGTAGCAGCTCCCCGCTCCCAGGATTCGAGAGCTTCTTTCGAGACGGATGATTCCGTGATGTCCGCTGGCCAATCGCTGGGATTTCTGACTTCACAAAGAAAATGCCTAAAGTCGTGGATTTTCCAAAAGGAAAAAGTTGACCAGGCAATGGCCAGAAAGTTTGAAATGATCTCTGCCTCGTACTCGGGCGATTGAGCCGCAATTACGCTAAATAAAACACCAGGCGTCGCGCTAACCATATAGACCTTTTTGTGAATTCACAGTGGTTTATTTTTAGTCCTTTGTTAATTGGCAATCAACTTTTTAGAGTGGCTTTTTCGTCCCGCTACGCTTCCATATTTTATTTTCTTAACGAGACGCACTGCTAAAGCAACAATCTTGATGAAATACCACCGAAAAGGAAATCGTTTGGCAGGAGGCTCCGGGTCATAATGGCATATTGCAGGATGACTGGAGCTTAATGTTCACGTCTGATTTAGTGCTCCCAATGCATTCCTATGGGTCTGTTAATATGGTCAATGTGAGTCTGAGCCAAGACATTTTATTGGAATTATGAGAATCATCACAGAAGGAGGAAACATGTTGATAATGACAGTGATAATAAAAACACACAAACAGCTCACAATTACAATAATAAACATGAAATATTAACAAATGAAATGAAAGTGATCCAAAAATGATAAAACATCTACCATTATACCAAACCTAGTAATCTATTACTTGTCTCAGACATGATCAAAAACATACTGTAATGTGCATTATGAATTATTTTGTGATGCAATCCTGCAAACTTTTATTCAATACACGCGTGCAGCAACGTACATACACAATGCACAGACGCATAATGGGCTTTTAAAAAATGCATTGGATGTGCCAGCTCAGGTTTTAACTCAAATAAATGACCTCAGTAACCATCCGTTGACTGTTTAACTCAAGCGCATCTTCCCTTTAAGAGCAGAGTAAGACACAAGCTGAATGTAATTTGATATGTGTTAATAAGTTTAGATGTTTATGCATGTATTCTTTAACAGTTTTTTCACTTGTATAATCAGTTATCGGCCACTTTTAGCTGAAATATAAACATAACCAGTAGGTCTGTAGGTTGAAGCGGTTTTATTTTTCTGATGTGTTGAGCATAAATAATTCAGATTGAAGACCGTAGCCAGCAGCCTCGCGGACGATCTAAGAATACAACACAAGTTCAGTCTGCAGCCAGATTCCTGCAAACCGGCCTGTGCATGTTTCAGAGCGAGGAGAAACGCTGGGTTTTTTAATAACCTCGCACCCTACTTTTTTAAAACGGGTGTTACGCAGCACACGTCGTGGCCGCTAACTTTCTTTGCTCTTGTGTATGCACGCGTCCGTAAACACGAAAGTGGCATTTTGCAGGAGGAGGACGCGCGGCGTGTAAAAGGTTCACGGCGGCGCTGTCAGAGCTCCCACAGACAATGACTAACACATCCTTTACGGCTCGGTATTTACAAGGATGGTGGAGTTTCAGCCCTGCCGGCATCCATAATGATTCAATATCAAAATTTATATTTATAAGCCTTGTAAAGAGCGGTATATGTCTAGATCTCTCCACCTTTTTTTCGCGTCGTCAATCTACTCCTTCGGCGGGAGTGTTTTCCCGGTCCACTTGTGGCAGCAAACGTCATATTAAAGGCTATATTTTAAAGATTGTACGAGCGTAGGAGAGAATAATTATCAAACTGGTTCAAGTACCACACGGAGTAGATTAAATGCTGCACATTACAGAGAATAGAAGACATTGAGTCTCAGGGAAAGGATAAGTTGTGGGTTTTTTTATAGCATCTAGAATGCGTGTGTGTGTGTGTGTGTGTGTGTGTGTGTGTGTGTGTGTGTGTGTGTGTGTGTGTGTGATTTTCCTATTTGGCTCTGTACACGTTCATGTCTCATTTACCAGCGAACCTGTTTGGCCGTGTTGCCTGGTATTACTCTGTTATTAAAGGACTGGGGTCTGGGTGTGGAACACCGTGACCTGCGCGTCAGCCGTGCAACACAACGCTTTGGCAAGTGTTAGGCAAAGCTTATTATAGAGCAGGTTGAGTGTGTCATGACCACATATTCACATTTGCTCTGGTTTAATTAAAACATGGGCACATGTGTCTTCTTCTTTTTTTTTCCAGTAATTTTGAACTGAAACGAAGATTTATTGTGAAATATTACAGGAAAAAGGAACATGCCTCTTCCTGGCACACACACACACACACACGTCACATTGTGTACCGTGTTAAACGCAACTTCTGTCCTCCTCGTGGGTTTTGTCATCGGCGTGTCGCGCACACACGTGTTCCGACTGTCATCCGTGACAGATGGGAGATTCGTTTTTCCTCCTCCTCCTCCTCCTCCTCACACCATAGAGCCTCATATTCATATGAATGGGTCGCGTTAGCATGTGGGTGTTAACCTGTCCTCACCTGTCATTTTTTTTTTTTTTTTTTTAAAGCGTGTTAAACCGGGCATGAAATTGACGCTCGTGCACGTGTAAACCGGTAATTACAGATGCGTTCTGGCCTCTGCCACCGTCTTAAAACTAGACTAAATACGGCTCTGAGGCTCCTCGCTTCCCTCCGCCCTCACATGTCATCGTTTGCCAACAGGCCTGCAGATATCCTGCATGCAAACAGCCGTGGCCACCTCCACATCTTCTTCTTTTTCCCCCCCTCAGAGGAGCAGTCTCAGCCTTCAGGATGTCACGCAGGGGAGGGAGAGGCTTGTGTGATGTTGGTTTTGTCCGTCACACACACTGAAAGCCTTTTTTGTTCTTTTAAGCCTTAGAAGAAAACACCTTTTTCCTGGATCCGCTCGGCTTCTCGTGCACCGAGCTCCGGCTTTGGTAGCACTTCATTTAACTTGGAGACATGAACTAAAGCTCCTCATACTTCAGAGAAGAGGGTTATCATTCACTGTCTGTCTCTGGCATTTGCTCCCAAGGCCAACAGATACTATAGAAGATCAGCTGCAGCTTGACAAGCAAAAGAAAAATATGAACAATGGCCCATTAAATCAACTTAAAGGTCCCATCATATCATGCAAACAACCAGTTTCATTGATTTTTTTTTCCTCTTCATAAGAACCCTCATGCATCGAGGAACTTTCCCTCTGCAGAAACCTTTCTCCTCAGCAATCCCCTGACGCGGTGATGTCATACCACCTGTAGAGGTTCCCAGCATGCCCCACCTGCCCCCCCGGGCTGCCCCCACTTCCACATGCACATGCACACACACACCTGCCCCCGCCTGCCCCCAGCGTAACAGATGGAGGAGACGGGCATATCTGGGAATATTTATGAGTCAAACACATGAGTGTGTGCTGTGTGGAGGTGCCTGAAAGCTGCGACGCTGCTGTAAAACCACGTTTCTGAAGTCGTTCTGGTTCATTCAGGCGTGTCCCTGGTCTCTGTCAGGTTTTCTGTCCTCGGTGCTTCAACGCAGACATGAGCAGATAAACCCCAGGAATATTTTTATATATATATATATATTTCTGACTTTTGACTCGCACTCGTTCCGGCACATTTACCAACACCAGTTCTCACGATGATATTCGAGCAACAACTTTATAAATCGCATGTCAGCCCTGTTCTAATATAACCAAAGGCTGCTAGCCTATGCTCTCGTGTAAAAAAGCATGACGCTTTCCCATCGGCTCAGTTAGGGTGTTTTTTTTTCCCAGCGTCTGATGTCCTACGAGGCTAAAAGTATTCTCCCGTCAAGTGTTTTGCTTTGGCCTGGAGCACATTATAACATATGGGAGGGCAGAGGATAATAGGCTATCGCATTAATATGAGGCCTATTCATGTCAGGAAAGTGGAACGTTTGGAAAATCAGTAAAGCGCAGCTACTCTGACCATGAAATAAAAAGATAAATTGTGGGACGCTTGAAAATATAATGGTAATGCTGCTACTCTGACAATTAGACATCAATGTATAATGCATTTTGCAAGAATTTATTTCTTATGAATGTTTGTTCATGTGAGACACATCTGATGTGTATATATGTATATATATATGTATATATGTGTATATGTATATATGTGTATATGTATATATGTGTATATATGTACATATATATGTATATGTGTATATGTATATATGTGTATATATGTACATATATATGTATATATGTATATATATATATATGTATATATGTATATATATATGTATATATGTATGTATATATGTATATGTGTATATATATATATGTATATGTGTATATATGTATATGTGTATATATATATGTGTATATGTGTATATGTATATATGTATATATGTATATGTGTATATATGTATATGTATATATGTATATGTGTATATATGTATATATATATATGTATATATGTATATGTGTATATATATATGTATATATATATATGTATATATGTATATGTGTATATATATATGTATATATATATATATATGTATATATGTATTTGTATATGTATATGTGTATATATATATGTATATATATATATATATGTATATATGTATTTGTATATGTATATATGTATTTGTATATGTATATATATATTTGTATATGTATATATGTATATGTGTATATGTATATATGTATATGTATATATGTATATGTATATATGTATATGTATATGTGTATGTATATATATGTATATGTGTATGTATATATATGTATATGTGTATGTATATATATATATATATATATATGTATATATGTGTATGTATATATATATATATATATATATATATATATATATATATATATATATGTATATATGTGTATATTCGTGTGTGTGTGTGTGTGTGTGTGTGTGTGGTCATTTAATATGCATCTGATTTGCTGTTTTGAATGACTGTGAATAGGTGATAGCTGGTGACTGCATAGTTGTGACATCACAGCCTCATATATGTTGCCACTACCCATTTTAAGGCTTAAAATATGGGCTGTATGAGTTTCTCTGGTATTTTGGTACATGGGGCAGTATTTATTAGCACCAGTATACATATGTAGATCCTGCTTTTATATATATAGTGTGTGTAGTGAAACCTCATATGATGTAAAGCTGAGAACCTCCACTCTCCTCTGAACTACTCCAATAGAACACTTAGGTGTAGATATATGAAAAAAAAGAAAAAGAAGAAGCTTAAGGGTGAATAAGATTCATCTGGATTTCAAAGCCTGATTCTCTGACAGAACCTCCCGCGGATGAAAGCATTTTTTACCAGAGACGCTCGCCCCGGCCTCACCTGGCAGGAACCATGCCCTGGCCAGAGATAATACTGACACGTTGGAATAAACTATTGTCTGCCCCCCTGAAAAACAAATTTTAGCCTCCGTTCACCTTTTATTGAAACACTCCTGCATTACTCTGCACGCCCGGTGCTTTTTTTTTGGCCTTTAAACGTATCTCTGCTCTGCAGGAGTTTATTCTCTGTCAAGTGGTCGACCTCCCTGTTAATTTTCTCTTTTTTTTAACATGCATTTTGCAGCATTCTGCTCCAAAAGTCTTCTGCATCCACCGTACATCATGAACCATTAGGCTGTCTGTCAGGAAAAAACAGAAAGGTGATCATTTTCTGTTTAGAAACTGCGATATTATCCTTGTACATCGAACAACGTTTGGGAAATTGATCCCGTTATGAAACACTGACCTAATTTCCGCCTCTGTTCATATGTCATGAGCAGTGATAATGGCTGTTGAGATTACATCGAAATTACCCTTGTAGACACGTTGGAAATCAATTTAGTCTGTTTGAATAATGTCGTGTAGACACAAAATGTTCACTTACCTCGTAAGACATTCTCAAAATGACAGGTTCTCCTTTTTACCTCATTAAAAAAGCCAGAATCTTGAATATGCTAAATGTGTTCATCTCAAACATGTCATTGCAGACAAAAGATGTCTCCTACTTCACATTCATACACTGTAAAACTGTTCAAATTGACAGTAACTAACTCCAGCAAGTTACTGGAATGTATTTTTTGCAGTAGAAGTACTATATATATATATATATATATATATGATTTGCAATACTGTCCATAATGCATACTGTGTATGCGGATTTGTACATTGTGTTGTGTGTTTTTTTATTTATTTTTTTTATAGTTTTTTTTTAATCTTCTTCAGCTTTTTTTTTTTCTCTTTATCTGTAACGCTGCAGTAACACACAAATTTCCCCGTTGTGGGATCAATAAAGTTTTATCTTATCTTATCTTATCTTATGTGTATATATGTATGTGTATGTATGTGTATATGCATATATATGTATATATGTGTATATATATGCATGTATATATATGTGTATATATGTGTATATATATACACATATATACATATACACATATATATGTGTACATATATACACATATATACATATATACATATATATGTGTATATGTGTGTATATATATGTGTGTATATATATATATATATATATATATATATATATATATATATATATATATATATATATATATATATATATATATATATATATATATGTATGTTTGTATAATAGGATCTGTTAGTTCGAAGATTTTAATTTGTAAATTATTTTTGTGGGAGAAAACAAATCCTTGATCCTGGGGCCCCTCCTGTTCAATTTGTACATGCTTCCGTTAGGCCAACTAATACGCAGCAACAATGTGTCTTACCACAACTATGCAGACGACACTCAGATCTATGTGTCTCTGACAGCAGGTGAACATGGGCCTGTGGATTCACTCTGTTGCTGTATTGTACAAATACACTCTTCACTCTTTTTTAAATTATTGATGAATTCTATGTTTTATGATTTTCCTTTTGTGATTTTATGTATGTTTTGCTCTCCTTTTGTGATTTTGTGTAACTGTAAAGCACTTTGAATTGCCCTGTGTATGAATTGTGCTCTACAAATAAACTTGCCTTGCCTTGCCTTGCCTTGTTAGCATCCGTGCTAACTTGTTAGCACCCGTGCTAACATCCGTGCTAACTTGTTAGCATCCGTGCTAACATCTGTACTAACATCCGTGCTAACTTGTTGGCATCCGTGCTAACATCTGTGCTAACATCCGTGCTAACCTGTTAGCATCCGTGCTAACGTCCGTGCTAACTTGTTAGCATCTGTGCTAACATCCGCGTTAACCTGTTAGCATCCGTGCTAACATCCGTGCTAACATCCGTGCTAACATCCGTGCTAACTTGTTAGCATATGTGCTAACATCCGTGCTAACATCCGTACTAACTTGTTAGCATCCGTACTAACATCCGTGCTAACTTGTTAGCATCCGTGCTAACATCTGTGCTAACCTGTTAGCATCCGTGCTAACATCCGTGCTAACTTGTTAGCATATGTGCTAACGTCTGTGCTAACTTGTTAGCATCCGTGCTAACGTCCGTGCTAACTTGTTAGCATCCGTGCTAACGTCCGTGCTAACTTGTTAGCATCCGTGCTAACATCAGTGGTAACATCCGTGCTAACTTGTTAGCATCCGTGCTAACATCCGTGCTAACCTGTTAGCATCCGTGCTAACATCCGTGCTAACATCCGTGCTAACTTGTTAGCATCCGTGCTAACGTCCGTGCTAACCTGTTAGCATCCGTGCTAACGTCCGTGCTAACCTGTTAGCATCCGTGCTAACGTCCGTGCTAACCTGTTAGCATCTGTGCTAACGTCCGTGCTAACTTGTTAGCATCCGTGCTAACTTGTTAGCATCCGTGCTAACTTGTTAGCATCTGCAACAATATCAACAGCCTTTTACCATCTAAAAAACATTGCCAAAGTCAAAAATATAGTGTCTAAACCAGACTTGGAGAGACTGATCCATGCATTTGTCTCCAGCAGGTTAGACTACTGCAATGGCCTGCTCACTGGTCTCTGTAAACCAGCTGTTAAACAACTACAGAACATTCAGAACGCTGCAGCTCGAGTACTGACTAGAACCAGAAAATATGACCATATTAGTCCAGTGATCATGTCTCTGCACTCAGAGAATAGACTTTAAAACAGCTTTACTTGTGTACAAGTCTCTTCATGGTCTAGCACCAAAATACATCTATGACATGTTAGAGCCATACGAGCCATCTAGGACCCTGAGAACCTCAGGGACTGGTCTCCTGCAGGTGCCCAGAGTCAGGACTAAACATGGTGAAGCTACATTCCAGTTTTCTGCAGCTAAAATCTGGAACAGTCTTCCAGAGAATGTGAGACAGGCCTCAACGCTGACAATGTTTAAGACCAGGCTGAAAACAGTTCTGTTTAACCGTGCATATGAAAACTGAAAGTATCTTATCTACACTCTTCACTCTTTTTAAATTAATGATGAATTCTATGTTTTATGATTTTCCTTTTGTGATTTTATGTATGTTTTGCTCTCCTTTTGTGGTTTTGTGTAACTGTAAAGCACTTTGAATTGCCCTGTGTATGAATTGTGCTCTACAAATAACCTTGCCTTGCCTTATAGTTCTCCTGGTATTTTATGCTTGTATATATTTCCACAAATATTCAATATTTCCAAATTTTTCTGTTTCTAAGTGACCACCTTACCTATGAGGCTGTATTGTTAAATTGGTTATTGGTGCCCCATTTATAATTAACTTTAATCAATAAATCAATATTTTTTTTATAATATTTATTATCTTTTATTATGAATAAATTCTAATAACCAAATTTAGCTCCTACATGCAAATGTATTCACAGTGGTGAACTTGCATACTGAACCAGGTTTGGCTCCAAATATATTCAATTATACTTATAGGTATGCAACTTAAACTCAGATTTGAATTGAGTAATAACAGCTGTTAATTTAATACATTTTTTTATCATATTGTAATTAGTCAATCGGGCCTGAGCATCAGGGCCTTGCACGTTGAACCCAGCCACTGGGTTCTAGCTATAGTAAGAGAAAGGGATTTGAAGTTGAAGCACGCCATACCTTTTAAAAGTTCCATAATCAACATTGGTGCTTGTGTGTCGGTCAAACTTCCTGTAGAGGTTGTAAAAAAAAAAAAAATGTCTGGTTCAAAAGGGGAAAAAAAAGAGCAGACATGTCTGCTGGACCGGCTGAAAATTGAGTAATAAAGCTTGAAAGCAAAGCTGAGAGCAAGTGGAGGAATACCAACGAGTGACCTGAGTGATATTTGTCATTGGCGGAAACGGGCCCATCTGTTGGCTAAGCAGGCGTT
>JAYKQN010000015.1:21232500-21262500 GCA_036785175.1 Eupleurogrammus muticus
TGCTGCTGCTGCTGCTGCTGCAGAGCAAACAAGCAAACACTCTGCCGGCTGCACCGTAAAATAAGCAAATATGTATAGTGAAGGCCTGGAGGCGGTTCACTCCAATACAGTTGGTGCTCATAAGTTCACACACACTGGCAGAATTTATGATTTATTTTTTTGGACGTTTTTCAGAGAACACTCATGGGTGGAAGCCATTTACTATCATACAGCTGTGTTTACTCTTTAAATCATATTTACAGCAGATATGCAGATATACAGATTGGGAGTTTACACACCCTTGAGAGTTTGGCCTGATTACATGCACCGAAATCTCTGAAAACTGAGTCATGGGGAAAAGCTTAAAAGAATTGTAAAAAAACAAAAAAAAGGTAATTGGACTGTATAAAGCAGGGAATAGATATAAGAAGATATTCGAGGAACTGAGAATGCCAATCAGCACTGTTCAAACTTCTAATTAAGAAGTGGAAAAATGAAAGATTCCGTTGAAAACCGAAACCGTGATCAGGTCGGGCTGACGAGTGCACACCCACCACCTCCCCCCTTAGAATCTTTTGATAACACGCCGCATTCATCTTGCCTTCAATGTGATCAAGTTTCCCCCGCGCCTTTGTAGCTCACATCAGCCATCCACCTCCATGTTTCACAGCAGACGACTTAGGCTGAAATACAGAACTCTGGAGGAAAAAGGAAAAAACAAAAAAGTGCTGTTCTTGTTTCAAGCTGCACAATGAGGAGGAACTCAAAGAAAAATTGGGCTGCATCGTGAAGTCGCCAGAGTAAAACTAATGCTACCAAATGCAATACGCCAAACATCATTAGAGGAGATGAGACCGAAATGGAGCTTATTGGCCTCAACCATAAACTTTACATTTGGAGAGAAGTCAACAAGGTCAACATTCCAAGAATGGGGATGTGTGAGCTACAAAAAGGCATGGAAAACTTGGTCAAAATGCAATTCAATTTTATTTCTATAGCCCAGAATCACAAATTACAGATTCGCTCCAATAGACTTTAGTTTATGCAAAAGCACCTGTCCTTAGACACTCACATCATACAAGGTAAAACTCCTCAAAAATTGATGCCACAATGAATGCAGCATGTTATCAAAAGATACTAGAGGGTATATAGTAGTTACCATATACACATATACAGTAGTTACCATATACACATATATAGTAGTTACCATATACACATATACATACACATATACATTAGTTACCATATACCCATATACAGTGGTTACCATATACACGTATATAGTAGTTACCATATACACATATACAGTAGTTACCATATACATATACATACACATATACAGTAGTTACCATATATACATACACATATACAGTAGTTACCATATACACATATTTAGTAGTTACCATATACACGTATACAGTAGTTACCATATACACATATACAGTAGTTACCATATACACGTATATAGTAGTTACCATATACACGTATACAGTAGTTACCATATACACGTATACAGTAGTTACCATATACACATATACAGTAGTTACCATATACACGTATATAGTAGTTACCATATACACATATATAGTAGTTACCATATACACATATACAGTAGTTACCATATACACATATACAGTAGTTACCATATACACGTATACAGTAGTTACCATATACACGTATATAGTAGTTACCATATACACGTATACAGTAGTTACCATATACACGTATATAGTAGTTACCATATACACATATACAGTAGTTACCATATACACATATACAGTAGTTACCATATACACATATATAGTAGTTACCATATACACATATACAGTAGTTACCATATACATATACATACACATATACAGTAGTTACCATATACACGTCTATAGTAGTTACCATATACACATATACATATACAGTAGTTACCATATACACATATACATATACAGTAGTTACCATATACACATATACAGTAGTTACCATATACAGTACACGTATATACTAGTTACCATATACACATAAACAGTAGTAACCATATACACATATACAGTAGTTACCATATACAGTACACGTATATACTAGTTACCATATACACATAAACAGTAGTAACCATATACACATATACATACACATATATAGTAGTTACCATATACACATATATAGTAGTTACCATATACAAATATACATACACATATATAGTAGTTGCCATATACACATATATAGTAGTTACCATATACACATATATAGTAGTTACCATATACACATATACATACACATATATAGTAGTTGCCATATACACATATATACTAGTTACCATATACACATATACAGTAGTTACCATATACACATATATAGTAGTTACCATATACTCATCTCCAATAGATTTTGGTTTAATCAAAAGCAAACACCTGTCCTTAGACACATCGTACAAGGTAAAACTCCCTGAAAATTGATCACACACAGTGAATTCAGCAAGTTATCAAAAGATACTAGAGGGTAAATTTCAACTCGTGAAAGAGACGTACTTAGATATTCTAACACGATAATGATCCAAATTGCTAAACCGAGTGGCCATAGCAGAGCAAAGCGAAGCTGGTGGAGTGGCCGTCCCAGTCCCCTGACCTCAATATCATTGAGCCACTCTGGGGAGATCTCAAGCGTGCAGTTCATAAAAAGACAGCCTGGGAATTTACTGGAACTGGAGGCCTTTCGCCAGCAAGAACAGGCAGGTTTATCATCGGAGAAAATAAAAGAGGCTCGTCCACGACGACCACAAAAAGACTCCGACCTGTCGTTGATGTCAGGAGTGTTAAAACTTGGGGGTATGTAAACTTTTGATGAGGGTCATTTGTGTGGTTTTTCTGTTGTTTCAGTTGTCGGGTAATAAATGGCTTCACCCAAGCACTATCCGTGAGTGGAAAGAAAAAAGCTTTTGCGTTATCATTCATATTCTCTGAAAAATGGCCAAGAAATCGTAAAACTCTGTACATTTCGGGAAGTGTGATATATGTTTTGTTGATGTTATCAGTGTCCTGGTGAGTTAGCGGGACGACCTGACCAGGCTGTGACAACCTGAGCCACATCTCAACACACACTGCAGCAAGAATACACACTAATTCACTTCCAATAATGTATTCAACAAGGGTAGAAAAAAAGGAGATATTATAATTGCATTTGCGTATTCGCAAATTTTAGCAGCACACATCGGCCGAAATGTAATATAATCTACAATCAGTATGTTTTAATTAGCAGATAATTCAATCAAAATAGGAATCATCATGTTTTTATAAGATTGAGCTGTGTTTATCTGCACGGGGAGCAGTTTTTTTCAGCTTGATTCGTTCAACTATTGGTTGCAATCTGCACCCCCCACCACTAGAGGCCGCCATCATTGCATTTACTTTCACTTTTTTTTTTCCTTTTCTCTCATTGTTTTATTTCGTATTTTCCACAAAATCGCTTCTGGGGATAAGTGAAAATTCACTATAAACACTATAATACTTACATCAGCTGTATCTGTCCCTACCAGGTAAAGCATAAATAAATAAATAAAAATGAACTGTACATTGTACCTTGTAAATAATGCAATGAGCTGAATTGACTTCTTGTGTGGTAAATCCATATTACCGACATTATTATTCCAAGCGGAGCGTTTCTCATATCTTTACATGGCTGGAGGGCACCTTTTTAAAGTTTAAGTCCTTGGCAGACATTTACATACAAACCGATGCTCAAACCGTGTTTTCCCCCTTTTTTTTTTTTTTATTCCCACTCAACACAATGAAAACAATCTAGCATTGATTTGCAATGTGTTTCTGAGAAACAAAAAAACAATTCTGTGTTGCCTGGCGTAAATTGGTGAGAAACCTTGGAAGGGCCATCCAACAAATTGCTGTGGTAGGCTTCATTCTCTCATGTGTCTCCGGTCCTAACGGCCTCGCCAACCAACAGCGACATCCAGCCGTTTATTCTTAGTTTAATGTAATTGTGAGATTGGTATTGCGGTTCACCCTGCCCTGATGAAACAGGTGCATTAATAACCAATTTGGATGCAATAAAGATGTGCCAAGAGAAAAAGGGAAACCGATGCATAATGGCTCTTTTGTGGGGGTCAATGTTGCTGCCATAGCAACTGCGACCTGTTTCCACTCTTTGATTTGATTGGCTAAATTGATTTTCCCCTCCCGTTTACCCTTAGTCCTGTACACCATCGCCTACTCTCTGCACTCCTGTGTTCGGCGTTCTCTCCTTTTTTCTAAAACCTGTCAAAGTAAATTAAGAGCCAAAGACATGAGTTATTTATGAGGCACATGCAAACATCTCGTGAGAATAATGTCGGCCAGGATGTTTTGTCTTTCATCCTGTTGATATTTGTTTCCCCAGATCCTATATTGAGCTTTTCCAACTGACTGGATATCCTCATTTTAAATCTAATGCATCTACAGTTTGTGGTCCTGATGATTCCCAGTGTCCATAATATAGTGGTTACCATATATACATGTACAGTGGTTACCATATATACATACATACACATACACAGTGTATACCATATACTCATATACATACAGAGTAGTTACCACATTTACAGTAGTTACACATACACATATATAGTAGTAACCATATACACATACACATATGCAGTAGTTACCATATACACATGTGTATATATATGTGCATGCATATGTGTATATGTATATACACATACATACACATATACAGTAGTTACCATATATACATACACATATATAGTAGTTACCATATATACATACACATATATAGTAGTTACCATATATACATACACATATATAGTAGTTACCATATATACATATATGGTAGTTAACATATACACGTATTTAGTAGTTACCATATACACATATATAGTAGTTACCATATACACATATATAGTAGTTACCATATACACATATATAGTAGTTACCATATATTCATACACATATACAGTGGTTACCATATATACATATACATACAGTGGTTACCATATACACATATACAGTGGTTACCATATATACATACACATATATAGTAGTTACCATATACACATATTTAGTAGTTACCTTATACACATATATAGTAGTTACCATATATACATACACATATATAGTAGTTACCATATACACATATTTAGTAGTTACCATATACACATATATAGTAGTTACCATATACACATATATAGTAGTTACCATATATTCATACACATATACAGTGGTTACCATATATACATATACATACAGTGGTTACCATATACACATATACAGTGGTTACCATATATACATACACATATATAGTAGTTACCATATACACATATATAGTAGTTACCATATATACATATACAGTGGTTACCATATACACATATATAGTAGTTACCATATATACATATACAGTGGTTACCATATATACATATACAGTGGTTACCATATACACATATAGAGTAGTTACCATATATACATATACAGTGGTTACCATATATACATATACAGTGGTTACCATATACACATATTTAGTAGTTACCATATACACATATATAGTAGTTACCATATACACATATATAGTAGTTACCATATATTCATACACATATACAGTGGTTACCATATATACATATACATACAGTGGTTACCATATACACATATATAGTAGTTACCATATATACATATACAGTGGTTACCATATATACATATACAGTGGTTACCATATACACATATTTAGTAGTTACCATATACACATATATAGTAGTTACCATATACACATATATAGTAGTTACCATATATTCATACACATATACAGTGGTTACCATATATACATATACATACAGTGGTTACCATATACACATATACAGTGGTTACCATATATACATACACATATATAGTAGTTACCATATACACATATATAGTAGTTACCATATATACATATACAGTGGTTACCATATATACATATACAGTGGTTACCATATACACATATAGAGTAGTTACCATATATACATATACAGTGGTTACCATATATACATATACAGTGGTTACCATCTAAACATACACATATACAGTGGTTACCATATACACATATACATATAGTAGTTACCATATATACATATACAGTGGTTACCATATACACATATATAGTGGTTACCATTCCAAACAGCTGATTACAAATCAAATAAAACCGTTTGTGGTTGTGATGACTCCCTGTCACCGTTCTACAGTGGTTAACACACCATACCAAACAGTTGGAGCTTTGAATCTCACACAAATTTTCTCTCGTCTGTTCATCCTCAACGCCGAGGCTCCGCTGTGCACGTCCTAACGAGGGAGTTCTGCTGGCTCAGCAACTCAACGTTTTGTGCATTAAAATCCGCTTCCCGCTCGTTTCGGAGGCGTGTCCACCTGCTGTTCCGGAGCGTTTCCTTCCAGCTGCTCCGCTCGCCTCCCGCCATCCCGCCACACGCAGCTCGGGTCAGCGCGAAGCTCTGAATTGCCCATAAGTGTGATTGTTTATCTCCGGTCGGATGCATTATTTTAAAAGTTAAAGACTCAAAGGGAGGAATAAACAGTCGTTGGAAAACCGATGATGTGAATTGGCGAAGGGTGAAATCGTTTATGTACAGTAGCTGCTAACTCCAGCTTTCTGTTCTTTTTGTCTTCTAAACAATCTGACACACATTAGATGAACAGAATAATAAAAGCACAGTCCTTGTCAAGGTTTTTTTTTTTTTTTTAAAGTTCCTTAATCAGGTTTTTCCAATACATTATGCAATAATATCATGAAATATAAATCTTTGGAATTTGTAAGCCCTAAGTTTTCTAAAGACGAAACATCTGCTGCATGCAGAACGACCTCATGCATTTACATGAAAGAAATAATTGTGCGCGGATGAAAATCAGATCACTGTTAGACACATTGAAACTGAAATATTGAGGTCCTGCTTCACTGGGACACTTTTATGGTGCATCTGATATATTCACTCATCAGCCGCAAAGAAAGGAAAAAAGAAAAGTCATTGAACATCAACTAAGATAAATGTGTTTGTAGTATGAATTATGAAGGAATCGCATTAGCAATGTTAAGATGCAATTTTCAGCCCTTTCAAGTCACTTCAAACATCTGTTGAAGTTCGTTCCCCCCCATAATTTAACAGCAAAAATTGAGCAGGATCTCTGTTTCCTGTCTCCACGTCAAAGACCTTCATCACAAAAGGAATTGTTCCCTGAACGGAGATCTGAGTCCCTGACTTCCAGACTTTCACATGTATTGCACCGAGCGAAAACGTTCATGCGCACATGCTTTAAATAGGCATGAATCATGTACACTGGGATGCAGATTTGTGGATTTTCTTTCCCCCCCCCCCCGTTATCTCCGAGGTGCAATCATGTCACCCGCGGTGGCGCTAATACACGAGGAGCTCATTTCACACCACGTTTCACTCCGATGTCGATGGTATCGGAGACATTATCCCTTTTTTCCCGCCGCGTACCATATAAGAAGCGGGGGGGGGAAAAAACATATATCGGGGCCCGTCGGTGATGTGTTTTTCGAGGAGCGTGTGAGAGGCAGGAGGAGTTAAACTGTGAAGTCTATGAACAGATGGTATGACAAATAGAGGATGAAATAAAAGCGGAAAAACAGGAGCGGAGTGTGGGACAAGTGGTTTAAGAGAGAGCGGCTCGTGATGAAGAGGAAATAGTTATGTGTGGCATTTATTGTTTAAAAATATGTATGTCAAATTATCTCTCTTTTATTCTGGCAGCAGGACAGTTTGGGGGAGTTGTTAATTACTACGACAGGTTAAACCACTGAAGAAGCTAAAGAAGCAGCGTGTTCTGTGTGGCTTCGCTCTTATCTAGATCAATATGGAATCATTATTATGGAAATGTCGGCTTTGATGCAGGCGAACCATCACAGCCTCCGTTTTCTGGAGTTCTGATGTCACGCCATCAAAAAGTGAACCCACGCTTTTGAACAAAAAAAAGAAAAAAAAAGTTCTCTCCCTGTTTGAACTTTCTAAAATCATCTGAAAGGATGTTTTCCCTTCTGCCGGCGCGGGTCAGGTTCGTCAAAAGTCGGAGGAATTACAGAGCAATTAAATCTGTGTCTAGACTCAAATCCGTTGTGATGGAAGCCGAGATAGAAAATCACTTCAAAAGCACGAGTCGCTTTCCAAGAAGAATTTATTCCTCGGATACCCGGAATGAAAAATAATGACGCAGTTTGAAGGTATAGAACAAATTTGCTCTGCTCAGCAGCTTCTATAATAATAATAGTAATTAAATTCCTGTAGCCGTGCGTGATGGTGTTAAGATAATTATTTTTAAATGAACCATATAGAGGCAGGAAATTCTACACTTCCCCTAATCCTACATCTTAATATCAACAGCAACAGGGCTGCGACTGATGATAATTTTCACCGTTCTAGATGCCGAAATGGCAAAAAAAATGATTTAGCATGACGTAGGGTATTCTCAATTCCAATTAATTAGCAGCTAATTGGATTCGTTTTTACTACCTGTCTCACACACACACACACACACACACACACACGGGGTTTACACTATTCATCTGCAGTAGATTTGTAAAATTGCCTCACCCGATTTGTCGAGGAGCTCGTCTATGACCGAGGGTGACGAACGGGGACGCGTGACCGACCGCCGCGACCCGCCAGGGGTCAGCGGACGCTAACGAGCGGCGGCCATCTTTCAGACTTCATTAATGGCACGTAGCGGCGGGTAATAAACGACTCTCCGAGTCATCAGGCGGCGGAAAAGAGCGAACGGCCGCGGCCATCGATCGGGCCCCGAGGACCCGCGTCGTGTTTGCTTCGCTGCTCCCCGCCTGCATCCTCCTGACCTTGGTGTGGCTCCCATTTCTGCAACCGGGTCTTTTTTTTCCCAGCTTCCTTGTATTCATAAGGCGGTGGAGGTTATTATCAGAGGGGCTCCCGGCGGGGCTGAAGCTAAAAGGCTTCTTGTTCTTGGATGCAAAGTCCGCCTCAGTCAGGCCGGTCTGTACTGTACCTGCAACCTGCCCTTTAGAATAATCTTATCATTAATTCAAATGTGATCAATAGTGTTGGATACAAAGGTGCAGGGAGTAGCGTCGTTTGAATTTCAATGTGCACATTTAATGAGTTGAAATAAAAAAGACTTTTTTTTCCATGCACATAAATGGCTTGTTCCTCTCAAACTGTGTTCACAAATATGTAAATTTGAACGTCCCCCAGAACTATTGCCCTCTCTGGTGAATATAATGTTCATTTTACCACCAGAAATCATCTGCATTGTGGTTTCCAGGGAATTGACTGTCCATCCATCGGGCTAACAGCCACTGATTGGGTTGAAGTGGACTTTCTCTGTACATACGATGTGTGTTAAGTTCATCACATGTAACCAAACCAGGCCAAGACCTCCACATTTACATCTAATTAGCCTCCAAAAAAGGGTTCTCAGGGAAACTCATCCACATGCTTCTCTATGATATTCACAGAATTCTATGTGCATCCATTTTCTGATTAGCATATTTCATTATGGACCAACATGACTCGCAGGAGGAGGCAGAACTAACATGCATCCAATGAATTTTGGTTTGTAATGAAAAAGTCTGTGACGAAAAAAAAGAAGGAGACATTTTATTCCGGGTTTTATCTCATGGAAGTAGAATTCTTCTCGTCAGAATGTGTGTTGATTTGGCCACAGTCTGTATTTCAGGGCATTGATTTAGTCTCGACTGATGACACCAGATCAGACCAGGACCTCCACATTTACATTCACTGGGGGGGGAAATCAATTTAGTTCTATTATTGTGTAAAACTAATCGTCTTTTTTCTATGATGTTCATAGGGTCCTATAATGTGGGGAAAAAAATCAGTGTTCAGGGTAATTGTGTAAATATTTAGTCTGTGGTGTTCCTGCTATCACACAAACTGTGAAATACAATCTCCCACACATCCTGTTTGTGGTCTTCCCCTCCCCTACCTTGTGCCGAACGCGAGCCGTTCAGAAACGACTCCTGTTGTGATGTCACAACAGGAGTGTGAGTTTACAGCAACCACCCCTGGATCCATGGATTTTGTTCCCCCAACATTTCCGAGTTGGCGTTGCATTAGTAACAGAGTGAATATCTGAGAAGGCATTGGCTGCATTGCTGCTACAGGGCTAATAATCTCTGTCATGTTATCAATAGACTTCGAGAACGAAAATGCTGAACTGGGGAAAACAGGTCCCCTTTAACCTATAACCGGGTTTGTAGCCGTAACAGACTCGAGTGGCGTCATGTACATTACTATATGTTATTATACATTACTATACCCTATTACGTTATGTTACGTTATGTTACGTTATGTTACGGTATGTTACGTTATGTTACGTTATGTTACGTTACTATACGTTATGTTACGTTACTATACGTTATGTTACGTTACTATACGTTACGTTACTATACGTTACGTTACTATACGTTACGTTACTATACGTTACGTTACTATATGTTACGTTACTATACGTTACATTACTATACGTTACATTACTATACATTACGTTACTATATGTTACGTACGTTACTATATGTTACGTACGTTACTATACGTTACTATACGTTACTGTACGTTACTATACGTTACTGTACATTACAATACGTTACATTACTATATGTTATTATACATTACTATACCCTATTACGTTATGTTACGTTACTATACGTTGCGAGTGTGTGTTGCGTTACAGTACGTTACGTTACATTATGTTACTATACATTACATTATTATTTGTTATGTTACTATACCCTATTACGTTACTTTACTATACGTTAGTGTGTGTTGTGTTTCAATAATGTACGTTACTATACGTTACTATACATTACATTATTATTTGTTTTGTTAGTATGTGCTATTATATCTTACAATACTATACTTTACATTACTATACGCTATTATGTTACGTTACTATATGTTACATTACTATATGTTAGTGTGTGTTGCGTTACAATACTTTACGTTACTATACATTACATTATTATTTGTAATGTTACTATACCCTATTATATGTTACGTTGAGTTACATTACATTATATTACTATATGTTATTATACTTTACTATATGTTACGATACCTCTTCTGAAGTCTGGAGGAAATCTGTAATATACAAAAACAATTATCTAAATGCTAGTAATCAAACTTGGGGATTTTTATGCTGATGCTAAACATATTCATCTGTAGTGAATAGTGTGTTGACATTACGTCATCCGGTGCTTTTGGAGAAGTGTCGTCTGGTGGGTGAATCCCCGTGGCGTGCACGGCGTCACGTGGGCGAGCGTTGACCAAGCGTTGGTCAGCGGCATTACTCCTGGTCAGAGTCTTAGTCCGCAAAGGTTTTATCGGTCAGTTGGTGGCAGGAAACCAAAAAAAAACAAGAGAGGAAAAAGAAAATTTCAGCTTATTAAATGGCCCCCACCAACAAAACCACACACACACATAAACACTCCCAAACTGCACATCAAAACACACTAATCGGTTGATGGCCACCTTGGCAAAGCAGCGGTCATCACTAAAACCAAAACCAATTTGTGAGAGAAATAAACCTTTTTGTGAGCATAGAAAAAGATTTTAGACCCAACCCGTGAAAAACGGTAGCCCCCCTCTCCCTCCCCCCTCCCCCGCTATAATGAGGACTATGTGGAGTCATGATGTGACAGGTGGCTAATGGGACACCGAGCGCCGATCCTGGTTTACGGCGGCGCCGTAAAACCAGATTTGCTCCGACAAACAATATCGCCCTCGTCCGGGAGCTCGCGGAAAACGTGGAGCTGGTAATTGAAAGGCATTGCCTCTTCAAGGACAGTGTAATGGCTGTTAAAAAAAAACGGTCTGGGGCAGATTATTGCTGGTTTTGCTCCGATTAACCCCCCCCCCGTCCAGAAAAACTTCTGCTATCTGCATATGAAAGACCCATGAAACACCTCCCACATATATGCAGGAGACAAACACATTCTGAACCCAGGACCGTTAATCCGCATGGTGGGAGGTTTTTTACTTCAGCATCACCCCCCCTCCCTCGTCGTTTTTCTGCTCATTGCGAGTTTCTAACCTGACTTGGCTAATCTTCCAGGCCCGAGGCTAAGCTCATTAAGCCGGCTGATAACATTTTAACAGGTGATTATTTGGCTATCAGCCCGTCCCGCTGCCCTCTGGATATTATTGCCACCAGATTTCCCGCAGAGAGGTGATGGGGAAAGTTAAGGCTCCCAGCTTATGTTATAATTGAACTCTATTTTAGCAACAGTGAGCTTTCAAGTGTTATAATATACCTCTCCCCCGCTGCACAAGTTCTGTATAATTACACGGCTTAAGCATCCAATTTCAATAGGGATGTTAACGATATCCTTGTCTCGTTAACCCGGCGTGCAGATGTAAACATCTGCATTTACAACGTGCGCACACACACATCACGTTTTAACGAGACAGACGCGGCTCCATTGACTCGTATTGATCTTTCTGGCTATTTCTAAATGTTTGTAGATCCACTGTTTGTGTGCTGAGATGTTAATTGAATCGGTCTCCGTGGGTGAGACGCCGCGTAGTAACGTGACCCCGGGGCACGCAGGTTTGTCTTCGACGTTGGTTTCTGCAGCGGAGTGTCGTTTACTACCTCGACTGGAGGTGTTAATTGATGAATATAAAATAAAGCTTCTTCTTCTTCTTCTTCAGATTGCATCGCAGTCTGATAGCCCGGATTTCAACGCCTTTGCTCGTCATTTAGCATATGATTTAGCCCCTTTACTCATGGAATCATCTATCAGGGACGCAGACATGGAAAAATGTCCCAGACTGGAACACTTCTGCATAAGCGATGCGAAGCAGAACTTGAATTTAATAGCACATTCACAGGTCGTGAGCTTCCCGAGCTTAAGATCATACAGTAGACATAAGTAAAGTCTGTTGTTTTAATTGTAGTCTTAACAGATAAATTGTACGTTAGGTACATATCACACCATCCACACACACAACAGCTGTTTAAATGAGGTTAAAAACCTCATTAAACTGCAGCTACGCGCTGACACGCCTTTCTGTGGACACCAAGACAATCGTCTTTCTTTCTTTTTCTTTTCGCTTCTTTTCCCCCCCGACAGCACGAACATAACACATCGTGTCGTGTTCCTGCTCTCGTTCCTTCTTGTTCTCTCGCTGTGACACATTGTGTACCGTTGCCATGGCGTCCGGCGCCACGGACGGTTACGTGCGGCCGCGGCAACACAGCGTTGTCAAGGTGTTCGGTTGTGTGTGTGTGTGTGTGTGTGTGTGTGTGTGTGTCTGTGTGTTATATTCTCCTTTTTTTTAATGCAGCTCACAGCTTGTCTGTCACTTCTGCTGTGGCACATTGTTTACGGTTGCCATGGCGCCCCATCACCACCACCACCACCACGGACGTTATACAAGCACTCCGCTTATATCCATATCTATATCTAGATCCCTTTTGATATTCACTCGTGAATAAGATCTGAACTCATCCTCCTACACGCAGCCCGACCGTCTATTTCCACTGGAGACGCGCTGATCTAGTAACAGTGTGGTCGTCTGCGTCGTCAAGGACATATGCAAACGGCACAGAAACATGCACTGGAGAAGCAACCCTTTAAATCCACCCTGCAGTGCACTTTTGAACTTTTTTTTGTTTTTTTTGCAGAACGTGCAACTTTTTAATGCTACAAGAAGAGTGTTTTTTTTTTTTTTTGTCAATAGGGCAGGGCGAGCGTGAACCCTGCAGGATTACGCTCCCAACATGAAAATGAGAAGGCACGGCGGCCTGAATTGAGATGACGATCTTATTCTGCATGGTGTATATTACTACAACGAGTCTGCTGAACAGGAATAGTCACCGAGCAGAAATATATATATAAAAAAAAAATATGAACGCGGTAACCTTGGATCAGACGATTAACAAAAACGCGGCTCTGTGACATGAGCAACCGTTTTTAATTTTCGTATAAATAAGCATATCAAAGTTAACAGTGCATCAACCAATAAAGCTTCTCGTTTGAGCAAAGGAAAGGTGCAGACTGCTGATAAGAGGAGTAGAATGGCTCAGAAATTACAAGCTTTATATTAAAAATCCCTTTAGAAAGTATCGCTGCCGATTGCAGACCTGGGATGAACCTTTTTTTGCACTGAGATAATGAGGAAGTGAGCTCCGCCGCCTCCTGAATGTTGACAAGTGAGGCTACAGGTAGCAGACAGGATCTCTGCGTATTGTCTTAGGTCGTCTTTTTCTTATCCAGGTTGATCCAATTAAGATTCATCATAGGACTCCTCAGCAGCTTCAGTTTCAGTCATATGCAGATGAACAAATCCATTAAAAGTGCACGACAGAAAAAGGAGCAGGAGCAGCGAAGGAACGAGTTGCAGAATGAGATATTGAGCGGGAAGGAAAGCGACACAGTCAGGGGGGGATGAAAGTTTTTTTTTATTAACAATAGAATGTTTAAATTGCTTCTGAGCGTTGATATAATGGGGATTCAGCTTCGGCATTTCAGCCGGAAGATGACAGGTGATGTGGAGAGCGATGATGGGGATGGCTCATAGTTTTGACATTTGGCACATTAGTGATCCTCTGGTAATTTTCAGCCATTACGTCGCATTCGTGTTGAGTCACAGACCGGGGAAACAAACACGGAGCGGTCCAATGGGATTACTGAGTACGTTTTAGAGACGTCTGGGTGTAGAAGTTCAGAGGAATTGCATCGTCACTACAGTTAAAAAAAATCCTGGATTCCTTGAAGCGTAACTCGCCGGGCTTACCTGTCATCGCTGGTAACGGCCGTTTGAGACACAGATAATTAGACGGGATCGTTTCTGTGAGTCTGAGTTCGCTGAGGCGGCTCCGTGATGCTTAACGAGCAGGTGTCCAGGATGTGTGTGTTCCTGCTGCTAAAAATCTGATGTTTCACACATTGATTTTAAGTGACTTTAACTTCTGGAAGAATAAGGTCATTATGCAAAATCTGCAATTCCTTAAAGTTAATGAAAAAATAAATAAAAATGCAAATGACCTAATGTCACAAAAACGTTTTATGAGTAATATCTGGATAAGTTATACGATTTTGAAGGATAGCAACACACGGGGTGGTGGGCATGTTACTCTAATTAAGTAATTGGTTAGAGTTATTAGTTAATCCTCCCAAAAAGTAATGAGTTTGTAACTGAGTTACATAATAAAAGTAAGTAGTTACCAGGATGATATCTTTTTCATTGCTTTTTTAAAAGGTGCTGGGATTTCCTGAGGTTCCTTCAATGCATCTTTAAATAAGAAGCTGCAGTGAGTGGGGGGAAAAAAACAAGTCAAAAGAATGCATTCATGAACTTTTCTTGCAACAGAAGTGTGTGTTAGCGTGAGGAATTAAAGTAGCAGACATCATATCTTACGTCGCTGCTTTACGCTCCTCATACTCACAAAACAAACTGATCTAAGGGGTTCAGGATCCTTGATATTAAAAAGTGCAACAGGGAACTACCACTACTACTTTTTATATAGAGTATAATAGAGACTCTGGACTCACAAATCCAAACTGATCACATGCAAACAACAGCTTGGACACTGCTTGAATCGGTAGCGTTAGTAGAACTCAAACCTTCCTGCTAGTTAATGTGTGTTTAATGATGTTTTTTTTCTTTACGTCCGGCTCCTCATCACAGTTTATTTAGTTACGTAGTTTAGTTAATCTGTTGGGTATCTCCATGCGCACTTGAAACCGTATGCAGATTGCTCCCTTTTTTTTTCTTTCTAATTTTACAACAGTTTGGCACAAGAAGCCGATAAAGCACAGCTGGCCTCATCCCCCCATCTGTCAGCACTAATGTGCCCAACTGTTAGTCCTGAGTACAACAAACTTTACAAAGATGGCCTGTCTACCTGTGGCCACGCAGGGTGGCAAAATGTTCAGAAAATGTCCTTTTTTTACAGTGTTATGAAATTCCTGGATCTGAACCAAAGACTCACTGCACACACCACAAACACCACATTAGCCCGACATCTATAACCTTCTTTTTTTGAACAAACACGCAACAGACAGACGAAATAATCATTAAAACTTCAGGCTTTTGGTGTTCAAGGTCAGTTTTTGAATTAATCATCAGAACTAAGTTATTCTAGTCACTATTTGGCATCCTTACACTCAGAAAAATGATATAAATTACACTTATAATATACTATGCTCAGCAAGAAATTGTTTTTCATATCATAAATATAGTCAAACATGTTGAACTAACATGTAAAATCTAAATTAATTAAGTAGTTAAGTTGAAATAACCACTAAAAGTTGTTAGATTTACTCCTTGTAATTACAGTAACACAAACAGATATCAACCCAGCACATTGAAATTTTTGTATAATAAGATAATTTTAACTAAAATAGTTTGTTATAATTGAAAGAAACTGGTGTTTTTTAAGGTGGCAGCCACCAACACACTATTCACTACAGATGAATATGTTTAGCATCAGCATAAAAATCCCTAAGTTTGATTACTAGCATTTAGATAATTGTTTTTGTATATTACAGATTTCCTCCAGACTTCAGAAGAGGTATCGTAACATATAGTAAAGTATAATAACGTATAGTAATATAATGTAATGTAACTAAACGTAACATATAATAGGGTATAGTAACATAACAAATAATTATGTATGTATAGTAGCAAAGTATTGTAATGCAACACACACTAATGTAACGTAACATACAATAGGGTATAGTAACATTACAAATAATATTGTAATGTATAGTAACGTAAAGTATTGTAACGCAACACACACTAACATATAGTAATGTAACTTATAGTAACGTAATAGCATATAGTAATGTAACGTATAGTATTGTAAGATATAATAGCGTATACTAACATAACAAATAATAATGTAATGTATAGTAACATATAGTAACGTAACGTATTGCAACGCAACACACACTAACGTATAGTAACGTAACATAACGTAATAGGGTATAGTAATGTAACTTATTGTAATGTAACACACTAACGTATAGTAATGTAACGTATAGTAACATATAGTAACGTAACATATAGTAACGTAACGTATAGTAACGTAATGTATAGTAACGTAATGTAATAGGGTATAGTAATGTATAACATATAGTAATGTAACATATTGTAATGTAACACACTAACGTATAGTAGATTAGATTAGATTAGATTAGATAGCTCCTTTATTGTCCCACAGTGGGGAAATTTACAGTGCTACAGCAGCAGTTAGAAAAGTTACAAAAATGTTTTTTTTTTTAAATTTAAAAGGAAAAAAAGAAAATTAAAAAATAAATTAAAAAACAATATACAGATATATACAGATATATACAGGTGTATATAAATATGAATTATAAATGTATTGCACTTGTCCATTTTTCTGTTGGGGGGGGGGGGGTTACTGAGAGCTGTACTTGTTGTACAGTCTGACAGCTGTAGGAATGAAGGACTAGTAACGTAATGTAATAGGGTATAGTAATGTATAATAACACATAGTAATGTAACATATTGTAATGTAACACACTAACGTATAGTAACGTAATGTATAGCAACGTAACATATAGTGACATATAGTAGCGTAACGTATAGTAACGTAATGTATAGTAATGTAACGTAACATATAATAGGGTATAGTAACATAACAAACAATAATGTAATGTATAGTAACATATAGTAATGTAAACTGCACGAACCACACTAATGTATAATAAAATAACATATAATAACATAACATATAACTATATTCTTGTGTAATGAAACCATCTCAAAACAAGGACCTCCCTATATTCCACCACATAATAAACTACGTTAAGAAAGTGCCTAAAAACCACCCAAAAAAGGTTATTCTCCAGGTCTATGAGGAGGGTATCTGAGTCCAGTTAAAAACTCATTTTTTTTGGTATTGTACACTGAGTGTTCGTGACCTTCTATATGAGGTTATGTCATCATGTAAATGTAGTGGTTTTGGCCTCCAGCTGCTTCCACGCCGCCATGGGCAGACGCCGCTCGTTCTCATGCTGTCATCTCGCCTTCGCCTCGTTTCCTCGCCAGCGTCCCCCCCTCCCGGGAGCTTTAGACGTCCCCTGCAGCTTACCCAGCTCACCTTCATACCACCAACCGCCCCCACAGCCCCCCACAGCCTGGCATCCTGCTCCCGGGGTTTGGAGGAATTGCTCAGCCCCCCTCGTGGTCCTCCAGAGGAGCCACTTCTAGCACGAAGCCCGGGGAGGGGTCGGAGGTCATGAACTCAAGCAGAGAAAACTTAAATTCAAATCACGCTGCATCTCCCCCTCGTTGCTCTTGTCCCCCCCCCCCCCTTGTTTTTTTTTTTTTTTACTCATCATATCTGCCCCACTGCATCCTGCAAACTTTCCTGCTCTGCCTCCTCGTCCTCTTGGGTTCGTTATCAGTTGATGAGAGAAAATGAATGTGAGATGATGACAGAGTGATGCCAGTTTCTGCAAGTGTCTGCATGCAAACCTCATAAACTATCAGATGGATCACGTTCAGCGTTGCGACACATCAGATTGGACAGTTTGTGTGAATATATATTCGCTTTTAAATGCATCTAGTGACTAAGAATTGTCCCGTTTGACTGTTAAAGATGCTGCAAATGCACTTTGTGTAAACTCGGAAATCTGCAGTTTTCTGGCTCGTTCATGTGAAGTCGTACATTTGATCTGATCCTTGTGAGAAGTATTGACTGTTCCAGCTCCACTGGAGGCAAAAAGGTTTCCTGAGAGGATGCAGACAAAAAAAAATTGACTAGTTATAGCACTTCAGTTTGGTAGGTGGACATTGTGTGTGTTTGTGTGTGTGTGTGTGTGTGTGTGTGTGTGTGTGTGGTTGATAAGCAATGGAGCCTTTACGCTGAGTCACAGAGTTCTATCTATGCCACTTTTCTTTTTTCTCAGCTTTGTGGCGTGGATCATTATTTAGTTAGACTCGATATTGACAGATTCATGGTGGAGTCACACACCTAATTCAGAACAATGTTTCTTATCCCCTGTAAATATATATTTATATATTTTTGCAAAATTTTATAAAAGCAAAAAAATTCTTGCCTCCTATTGTTTAAATCAGTAAATACGGACAATGGAATTAAGTCATTTGATGGGTTAAGTTTAGTAATAACATCATGCCCACACCACATTCACACATAATAAGAACTGTGTGTGATCCCAGGCATGGGATAGATGTGAAAAACATGACGTACAATTGTGAATATTAATTTACTGTAAATGCGTATGAATTAAACCCTGTAAGATTATAGGTTGTGTGGAATTTGGTTCCCTAATAACTACAAAGGGTTTTTATCCTTTATTGTAAATTTTCGTAAAATGAACCAATCATAATCCAAAGCATTACCCAGACGGCTAGAGGAAGTTGCTAAATAGTTTGGAATTTACATTTTTTTTCATAAAAAGTTAAAATACAGTAAAACTGTTGTATTTTTCTCGAGCAGCCCTTTCATCTGACGAAGGTGTTCGGATCGTTCCTGAATTCCCATGAGTTCTCACCAACGTGTCACTTCGCTGCCCGAACGAGCTTTTGATTGCAGAGAACCGCCGGTGTCGCTTCTCTACTCTACGCGTCTGAAATGCGAACGCAGCGATAATCTTCGTTTGTAATTAAGTCCAGAGAGATTGTATTTGATTGATTCGAGAAAGAGAGAGAGAGAGGGATGGAGATTGCATTCAAATTGCTTCTATCGGTAAGAACTTTTCAAACTGAGGCGTGACGCCGCCACTTTTTTTTTTTTTTCATTTACATGTCGGCTCCGGGCACCTGTTTTAACTTTGTAAACAGGACTTAATGAACACGAATGTGCTGCATTAGACACCCAAATGAAGTGGATATGTTAACATTTTCTTTTTTAAAAAAGCACCAGAGAAAGTGAGCACCTTCCTCCAAGCATTAAAGCAAAAGTCTACTGAGATAATATACTTTTAAGAATAAATGGCAATGAGTGCTTCTAAAATGGTGATTTACATGTAGGGGGGAAAAAAATAATATATTTCATAGAGCTTAATAAGAGTGAACTGAATCATGTGAAGTGCAGCTCCTTTGACGCCAGGATGAATGGAAGCGGTGGAACAGCAGCTTCATTCAGGTGTTGTAAGCCCCAAAAAAACAGATTTGGAGTGAAATGAATGATTTTTTTTTTTTGGAAATGAGAAGCTAACACAGGGAAATAAGTCGGCAGGCACGAGGAATGTGTCCCTATATCACCGGGAATGATCTTTGTGTTGGGATTAAAGTTCGAATAACTGCATGCAATGATCTCAGAGAGTCCTTTTCTTGTATTAAACAATTATGGGTAGTTTTTTTTACACAGTTTAAGCACTGGTCCCTGAAGTTCTTTAAACATGAGATGATATAGGTTACTGGTGTCATGAACTCATTCATATTCTGAGTGAGCGTGAAATGAACATCCTGTGTTTTTTATTTGATAAACATGTTAATTCTGGCTGTGAACAGCAATCATTTGTATTGGAATTCATTCAAGATTTCATGTCAGATTTCATACGATCCTTCTAGGTGAAAACTAGGCCAAAAACAGACCTTAAAATGTGCTGAAAACCAGCTTTTATGACAGCACCTTGTCACGCTAACAAATACATCATAAAACACAGAGCAACAGCCAGGAGCATGGAGGAAGGCAGCACCACAGCTATCGGCATTAACACAATGTGATGGAAAAGTCAGACTGAACCTTAAGGACTACAGTCCTGGTATTATTTTCAGCTTAAAGACCATTTAAGCAGCAGGTTTTTGAGAATATTCTGCAGCTGCTACTATTGGGACTGAATGGATGGAATCAAAGTGATAGGAAATGCCAAAATTTAAAGGGCTGTTGCCTCAATACTAAACCCTGGATTCGGATTTAAAACTGGATAAAAATATTAATCTGATGCATAGTTTCAGTGTTAAAACTGATAAAATAATTAGTTTTTCTATGGGCTGTCAAATTAATTTTGACAAATAATAGCTCACAGCAACATATTGGGGGAAAAAGAAATATGAATTAGTTAGTTCTTAGTTAAAAATCATGAATTATGAACTTTTACAATTGTCGTTCATGAATGAATTTTTACCAACACTCAAACTTATCCTTCAAATGACATGTACAGGGACATGGTTTTATACTTTTATGTAATATTTCAGTGAAAACTTTTCCCCACAACTACACAATCTCTACATTTTATTCCCTTTACACAGCAGCAAACTGGACAATGAACATTCTCAGAGTCACATTAATTTACACTTATTTTTTTTAAACAGCCCCCATCACCCCCGTTTTGTGCTCATCAAGCAGGCATTTCCAATTGAATGTTTCAGTGAATTGGGCCCATCACACGTCCCAAAGGCGCTTTCCGCTCACCACGCTGATAAAAAGTTATTAATTAAAAGCAGGATGTGCGGCGAGAATGCGTCAGCATTACCGAGAGTAGACGGAGATCTCCACTGCTGGGGTGAGCACTAAATCAAGTCGAGTTCACACAGTTTCTTTTGCTAAAGGAACCCAAATATATCCTTCCACTCAAAAAAAAAAATGTTTTTCTTCCCGTTTCCACTCGTTCTTTTGAGCTTTCCCCCCGGAGCGGGATGATGTACGACGCGGAGTTTGACAGCGTTAAGGTTATTCTCACATTCGTCTGCCGAACGGATGGACGTCTCAAGTTTAATCGGCGGACCTCGGAGGATGATTCGTGACATCGAAACTAATCCGGAGACAGCCGCGAGTCCGGCATTCAGCTCAGGACAAGTGTGATGTGAAAGCTGAAAGATGCACTGAGGACAGGAGGCGTCTATTGTTGAGGGGGAAAAAACAAGAAACGTGTTGGAAATTAAATAATATTTGCACATTTACAGATTTTTAAATCTCTAATGAAGGAGAAGGATGTGGATTTTAGTCATTTAGTAGTTTTTTTTTCCACATTCAGCATCAAAATCCTATCTTAAAGGATAAGAAATGTTAGTTTTTTTTTTCGATTGGGCCTTAATTCTACATCACAATGTCATGTTCTACTCACCCAAGGTCTTATTTTTATCATGAACCAGCTTCCTATGGACAAAGTGATGCAGACCAGAACATAGGTTGATAATCATTTATTGATTATGGTGCAGTAGCACTAATAACATGTTTTTTTTTTTAATTAATTTTAGCTGCTAGCGTTGCAAGGAAGATGGCTGCCATCACATCAGGTTCTCTCTCCAAATGGAAGAAGGTGTTATCCAGGTGTTGTAGCAGCTAAGGTAACTAGACAATCAATGGAGCTGTCAATAAACACTTACCACAATTAATAAAAACCTACAAACCAGGAAAAACTGCTGCTTAAATGGTGTTTATTGGTCAAATAAAAGCAGGACTGTAGTCCTAAAGGTTCAGTCTGGGTCAGTACTGACTTCTCCATCAGATTGTGTTAATGCTCATAGCTGTGGTGCTGCCTTCCTCCATGCTCCTGGCTGTTGCTCTGTGTTTTAATGACGTATTTATTAGTGTGACAGGTATTTTTTACAGTATTATATTACTAATTATCTGCAATAATTATATAATTCACTATGCAATTTGTATATGTTGTATAATATGTGTATATCTCACTTGTACATAATATACCACAACTGTTTAAATAATTACTAGTTAGATTCTATCTGCATTTCAATTCTTTGTGCTGGTGACATATGCAATGACAATAAAGTTTGATCTAATCTGAATCTAATCCTAATGTTCAGTCTTGGTCAGCACTGACTTCTCCATCAAATGGTGTTAATGCTCATAGCTGTGGTGCTGCCTTCCTCCATGCTCCTGGCTGTTGCTCTGTGTTTTATGACGTATTTGTTAGTGTGACAAGGTGCTGCCAGATCAGTTGCTTTTCAGCTACATGTTAAGGTCTGTTTATTGGGAGTTTTAGCTGCGTTTTCACCTGGAAGGATCTAATGAAATCTGACTATGAGAGAGCAGCGTTCACAGCCAGAATGAACGATTATCAGGAGAAAAATACAGAACGTTCAATTAACGTTCAACCAGAATATGAAAAACTAAATAGAAGAACAAACTAAAAACTGAACAAAACAGTTATTAGTGCTACTGTACCATAATCAATAAATGATGAACAACCTATGTTCTGGTCTCCATCACTATGTCCATCGGAAGCAGTTTCATGATATCTTAGAAACACTAAATCTTCATTAGAGGGGAGACAAGCAGCAAACAGGTGGTGAAGGCCTGTTATCTGGAGGCCGTTCGGACGTCTATTCAGCGATGAGGGCCATTTTCCAAAGTGCGTGCATGTGTCTCTGAAAACGTCCGTTTCCTCCATCCTGATGGATAAACTCGCCCTCCCGGTTCGTCCCTCTGAAGCGACTCGTCTTTTTCCCTCAGCCCTTTTCAACGTCGCTATGGTTACAGGCGGCGTTCAAGGCCGACAAAAAAAAAAAAAACAGAGCGCGTTGTGCACAGGAAGTGGACGTTGCACAGAGCCTGGACGTTTCAAATCATATCCGGGGAGAGTAAGAGAGCGGAGGGGGGGGGGAAACCGGTAAATCTGAGCAGAATACAAACACCGAGCTGCACAGAGCACAGACGTGGGCGGACGACTGGGGGGATGGGGGGGGGGTCATTTCTAAACCACAGGTCCCCCATGCAACCAGGACCCATGACTCAGCTGATTGTTTCTGATGCTGACATTCAGGCTAATGCAGAACAACATGTTAAAACAAGATGAGACGCTGCCGCGCGACGTGAACGCTGTGTCCAAAAGAACCTGATTTAAACGTGAGAGCACAGATATTCTTCAGTTATTTGATATTCTATTTCTGTGGTGATCCTGGGGGGGGGGGGGGTCACCTGGGGGAGGTATTGCACGTCAGGGATTCCCATGACGTTTCAGCGTTTTATTGGTATCACCACCAGACAGTGTTGTAGAATGTCTGCCTGAAGGTGTTAATGCAACGTGAGTGTTCATTCAATCACAACCGCTACCCTGTTTTTTTACATTTTTTTTGATTATTTTTGTTCCTTGTTGCCACCCTTATCTCCGTTTCCTGCTTAATTGTGTCATATTCAATAAGGCGTTTGCTGTAGAGGTGCAGGTGCTGGTCAGAATCCTTCAGAACATTCTTTTTTTTAATTTTTTTTTTTTTTTTTTCCAGTCCGTAAGGAGGTTTCTGTGTCTCTGCAGGGACCAGGAGGTCTCTTGAGGCCTAACTCCCCTAATACAGTACATTGGTGCCCAGTAATGAGCAGAGGAAATGTGTATCTGGCCGTTTGGCTGCATCCAGGACGTAATTTAAATTATGTGTTTACACTACCACTGTGTTTTTATTTATTTATTTATATATATATATATATATATTCTTTTGAGTATGAAAACATAAAGCACAAGAACAAGCACAAATATCTCGTGTATACTAAACTGTAGTTATGCCAGGGGAAGAGTCGAATAAAATTAAGAAATAAAAAACTAAAAAAAAACAAGACCACAGAAAAGCAAAGGAATATATTCCAACAGCCTAATTAATAAGTGAACAGGGAATGGAAGACATGTAATATTTCACTTAACAGTTCAATGAAAGTCAGTTACATTCTGGAACTGAGATTTGTATATGTACGACTTAGCTAAAATAATGATTAGATTTATTAAATTATTGTTATTATGGTTAACACAACCAAACAACAGATTCTCACACTTTAATGCAAAGTGTGTGTAAATAGCGTCTATATCTAATATCTAATATATCTGGACAATTTACTTAGTGAATAGTGATTGGTTGGATAACAAGCTATAGAATGTTTTTTTTCTTTACTTTAATTTCTTTAACTTTATTAGTCAAATGTACAAACAAATACCTCCCACGAAACTATATATATATATATATATATATATATATATATATATAAAAATCTTTCAGAGGAGGTTTGCTTTCATATTGTAATTACTTTTTTTTTAAACACTCCCTTACATTCTCAGTGTGATTCTGGGGGAAAAAAATCTGAATTAATCAATTGATTATTTTTCAAGCTTGAAAACATGAATTAAAAAAAAAAAACCTGTAACTGAGCACTCTGAAGCATTCCCTTAAAAACACACACACGATTTGTCGAAATGGAAAATGTTCAAATCAAAAATAACGTGTTTATGTAAATAAGCTTTCATCTGTTTTGCAATTTCTATAAATCATTTAATGAAAAGAATAAATGTATATGCTTAGAAAGTTAAGTCACCAAATACGACAGAACTAAAAACCACTGGTTCTACTTCAGTTGCTGTAATAATAAAAAGCTTTAACACACAGATTTAATTTAATTGACATTTGACCAAACTGGTGAAAAAAAAAACACCTTAAGAATCTCCAGTTGTGGAGTGTTTAGCTGTCAATCAAAATCAGCCTCAGCCTCAGATGGTGGGAAATGGGCGGGGCTTAACCCATCATTTATCCAATGAGCATCTAGTTTCAGTGCAGTGAATGAATGAACGAATGAGGAGGAATTTATGTCAGATGAACTATGACTAGCACATTTACTCAATGAAATGCAAACACAATCGTACATATTGGACCACTTTATTTATTTATTTCTTACGTTTTAGCTAGCTTTCTTTGCAGTTTTGGTGAAATCATCATTGATTGTTTTTGCTGTGTTGATCTGATTTAACGAAAGTCACATGTGAAATAACAGAATGGCGGCTGGTTTGGTTTTAGTGTAAAATGCATGTAGGTCTGTGTAATGAGAAGTTTCAGTTTCACCCTTTTTGGCCACTTGGTGGCGCTGTCCCGCCCCCAAGGTTCAACAGCCAATCACCTGCTAGGAATTGTCTTAATGAGCCTGTCCTTTCCCCCCTCCCCCTCAAATAGTTTCCAAGGACAATTCTCTGATAGTTGTGTGTAACAAATCATCCGGCCCCTCGGGTTAGTTAAATGCAGCTGTTTAAGCCGTTCACAACCGGTGTTCTTCCCACTGAGCCGCTCATCCGTCAGCTTCTCCCTGAGTGGAGATAAAAAAACAAACAAAAAACTGGAGTTGAACCTGGAAGCAGCTTCCTGGTGGCTATCGACGATTCACGCATTCGTTTTTTTTTTAATTTTAGACATGCTTCCTGCCTCAGATCGTTCTTTGACAGCAAAATTCAAAAAGGCGTGTACAAACAGGTTCAGCATCGCATGGCAACCATGGAGCTTAGCATAGCAACCATGTGCATTCAATATTTTATTTTATTTTATTTAAGAGAAGGCTTAATTGCTCCTTAGCACAATTCCCTGTGTTCGAGACACTTAAAGAGTGAAGAATCCGCTGTGAAATAAACAAATGTCAATTAGCAGAACATCTGGCCCCGCGTGCTAATAGAAAATCTGATAGAGATGCAGCGATTCATCCCTTTCTCTGATCAAACAGCACTGGACCACTTTGTTAGCACCGTGAATACCAGGTGCGTTTTCCCGACAGCCGTACAATGCACGCGTGGAAACGTAAAAGTCAACGTGCATCAGTGTCATCTCAGCGGCGGGGCGGCGTGAGCCGTGTAATTCACCCGTCAGAGGAAGAGCTCATCTGTCCGCCCCGGATTCAGCGCTCTCATGTGCATACACCCACCCTGACTACACACACACACATAATATCCAGCATGCTCAAATCTCAGCAGCCACTCATCACAAACTGGAGTTTCCCTCCCTGTGCCTACTCCACAATATACTGCATGACTTATTGACTGACTTCCTGTTAGTCCAACTGTAGTGTTCACCCTCTGATAGCAAAGCCTGCAGGAAAATCTATTATAAAAAAAAAAAAAGAAGTGAGGGGGGCTGAGTCTTTTCCCCCCACTACCTCTGGAGAGAGCTCCTCGTCCTTGTCAATGATACGGACTCGACAGTTTCTGGAAAAAAAAACACACTCAAGACCTGGAATTCAGCACAGCTTGCAGCCTGAGCTCCACTCTGCTGCAGACGGCTGCTGCTGTTGAACGGGCTGTGGATGTGATTAGTGGATGCACCGATGCTCTCACACACACACACACACACACACATGCACAGTGACGGGTACAGGCGGGTGCTTCCTCCCATGCAAATCGGCTCTTTCTCCCGGGGCGACGTGTTTTTTTTTTTTTTTTTTTTGCTGAAGCTTGTTTTTCATTCGTCTGATTTTCTTTTATTTCAACTCATAGAAACCCATTTATCCTTAAAGGTAAATTATGTGGGTGATACCATAGACCAGGGGTGTCAAAGTCGAATGGACATGGGGGCCAAATGAAAAATTTAGGAACAAGCCAAGGGCCGGACTGATCGAACGTTCATTGAAAAAAAAATAATAAAATGGCCGCATATAGTCTAGTGATCCCCATTAAACAGACTGAAACCTTAAAAATAATACCTATAACATATTAATAATTACTATATGATCTAATAAATAATGTTAGTAAATTTTAATTATCAACAGAGACAAAAGCTTTGTGTAAAAATCCCCAAAACATGAACATTAAATGAATGAAGCGTATTATTCAAGGCAGCATCAGTATTACTTCTCAGGGAAATAGCAAAAATGGCCTAAATTTACTTCAAATAAATACATAATATCAGCAATTTTCTATAATTCACTCAATTGAAATATTTTCAAAACAAATTGGATTGAAATACAATAATAAAGTGCAAAAAGCTATAAACATGAGGAAAAGGAAAAGTCACATGTGGTGTGAAAACAAGTAGTTCACTTCTAAACTTTAACTGAGTAAAAACTCTGAATACGTTGCACAGTAATGTTTTTTTGAAGCTGTGGCTGATACTTGGTGGTGTCTCTTCTTTTGAACAAGTTCATCAAAACTCTTTTATCACCGCCACACTTTCTCCACAAAAGTCGCAGAGGTTCTCCAGCTACCTCCGTGAACATGTACTCCGATTCCCACCCTGTTTTAAAAGTCCGGTTCTCAGTGTCCACCTTCCGTTTTGCCATTTTTTAAGGGTAGGCTATCTGAAACTTTTGAAGTGACGCTAATGCCCGCTGATGAATAATGAAAGGAAGTGGCCTCCTGCTCGGAGCGCCACCGTTGAATTGTGGGAAATGTAGTGCGTTAGTGCGCGTAAAGTACTTGGATGCTGCTGGCGTGCAGTTGCCTGCGGGCCAGTTCTAATAATAAATGTATAGAATCCTGGGGGCCAGAAAAAACCCTCTCGCGGGCCTTGACTTTGACATATGTGCCATAGACCAAGTGGGCCACAGAGGACGCACTTCAAAGATTTTTCTTTCCGAAAAATTCTTTTTATTCCCAAAGATCTGTATTTTGACATATGTATATGTAACATTGGGCGTTAGTGGTGAACATATTCTATATTAGGATGATTAGTAAATGTCACTATGGGACATAATGAGTTAAGTTCAGACATAAAAACCTTATAATGACTGTGGGTCCTTATGGGATAAACCAGATGTTTTCTTGCACTGATAACACCGCTCTTTATGGCTAAATAAAGTTTTACTTTGGACAATGTGAGGGTGTTGCGTTTGCTTTTGTGCAAACTGTAAGGCCCATTGGGGCAAATCTGTGATTTGTGATTCTATAATTGAAAAAAAACCTTCTCTACACCACAATGGCCTTTAAAGACAAATCCACTGAACCGGACTTGTGTAAATCCCACATTTCCATGTCATCATAGTTATTTATCTATATTAAGTCAGCCACTGGAAAACTGAGTCAAACAAACACACGATTATAATGTGATGGAGACTGAAGTAACAGATGTGTATGAATAACCATGATTTTCATAACGTGTTTACTCTGCTCAACTGGCTTTTTTCATGTAATAGAAAAAGGCCTATGATTTTCTAATATATAGTAATGTCATTAAATCATGATGGGGATGTGTTTGTGAAGTCGCATGTTTTATCCCATCTATGACATCATATGGCTCCTAGAATAGTCATGAGGTGGATTTCCATATTTTCCCTGTGGCTGGCGTCTCTTCCATTCGCTCCGTCGCTGGCTGCTCTTCCTGAGTGTTTCTGCTGTAATTCCGAACCAGAAATTCCCCGTAGCCGGCGCCACCAGCGGTCCACCGTGTCCCAGGATTCCCGGGGAAAAACGCCCCCTCAGCTCTCTCCGTGCAAACTGCCGGCTGCAGGGTTGTGGTTCTGCAGGGTTGTGGTTCTGCAGGGTTGTGGTGCTGCAGGGTTGTGGTGCTGCAGGGTTGTTGTGCTGCAGGGTTGTGGTGCTGCAGGGTTGTGGTGCTGCAGGGTTGTGGTGCTGAAGGGTTGTGGTGCTGAAGGGTTGTGGTGCTGCAGGGTTGTGGTGCTGCAAGGTTGTGGTGCTGCAGGGTTGTGGTGCTGCAGGGTTGCGGTGCTGCAGGGTTGCGGTGCACGCGTCCTGCTGCATGTCGCCGCGTCCTGTGGGTGAGGAGACCCAGATTTCTGCTTTAAAGGAATCTCTGATCAAAACTGCTGCTCAGAGGGAATAGAAATACGACTTTTTTTCTTGTCTTGTCACGCCCGCTGTACACAGCCGAGATAAATCAAAGATACTTTCGGCGTACCATTGTGACTTAACCAGCTTGTTTCTTCAAGCACATAAAGTGACACATTAACAAAGTGATGTTTTTTCACTGTTATTAGGATATTTAAACCTGTCAAATCAGGTGTTTTATTGCTGCTAAATCAGACACTTTTTCTAACGCTTTCCCTAAACCTACCGGTAAATAACATCATCTTTTTTTTTTTTTTGTGGCTTAACCCCACCAGACCTGAACCTCAGCATGGCGTCATGCCATAAATCATCCTCATTATATAGGTCTGCATAATTAAGCCGTACAGGTGCTAAAGGGCACATTGTGTGATCCGTGTCCATAGAAATCTCCATAGAAACGCTGCAAAAGCTGCATATTAACACCAGAAAATATCTTGTTTTTCTTACAATTAGTCCAATATTCCGTAGAATTATCGTTTAGCACTGGCACATAATGTTGTTTACGCAGTTTGGGTTAATTTGACCTGTTTTTACTAAAATCAAGAATAAGCTAAATTA
>JAYKQN010000015.1:21265000-21305000 GCA_036785175.1 Eupleurogrammus muticus
CAGCAGTTCATCACATGTGGATGAATGGTCCCAGGGAAACTATTAAATCCACTGAAAAATAACTCGCACTGAAATTCTGTATTGTATTTTTTTTTTTTTTTTTTTTTAAAGCTTAAGTGGTGCTTGTTAACATTTGGCTCACGAAAAAACCCAAACAAACACCATTCAAAAGATGTAATATATTCAATGTTTTTTTTTTTTTTCACGTTTTCGATAATTTCGCAGCACTCTTGCGGATAAACAGCTTTGCAGAACCACTCGCGATTACGCGCGTAAGCAGCATTTTCGCCATTAACTAAATGTCATTCAGGTGCCAAGAGGAAAAAAAAAATAAAAAATAAAAAGGGACGTTAGAGGAGCTTCCACTCCCATATTGCTCAGGCTGCTATCTATCTCCAAGCTGAGGTGGATATCAATTAGGGGAGCCAAGCATGTAATTGATTTCCGCCCTGTTACCTTCAGCTCTGCTACTTGTGATGTTTCAGACGCTACTATTGCCTGTTTTTCTTCTTCTTTCTTTATTTTTTTTTATTTTCTTCCTCCGCCGCCTCATGTCAACACCTCCACACGTACATGCGCTTTACGACAATCGCGGGTTATAAGCGTCCCGTTGTCGTTTCATTAACTTACGCCAAGATGGACGCCGTTATTACCCAGGCCGCTATGACAGCCATTACAATAAAATCTGATACCAGAACAAATTACGCCTTTTTTTTTTTCTTTTTGACGACCCGGAGATTCCCCTCACGTACGAGGAGGAAGCGTTGTTTGCACTAACCCTCTCGCTCTCGGGGGGGGGGGAAAGGTGGGGATATTTGAATAATTCGCCGAGATGCAGCGACGCGATTGGCCGGGCGACCTGTGTCTGTGCGGGCGAGCCGGCTGCGTGCAGCGAGGAGATAAGAACGTGAATCACAGGCGAGAGATACCTCGGGGAGCCTGGAGGAGAGAGAGTCAACCCCGGGTCAACTACCTGCCAGAGAATGACACCTCCTGCCAAGGAGATGTGGGAGACTTACAAGATAAGTCTTTTTTTTTTTTTTTTTTGATAGGTTGAGCTTTGAGAGAATATGATAAACTGGGATTTTTAAGGTTTCATACGGCCTATCTGACGTGGCAGGTGGAAAAAAAAGAAAGAAATTCTAAACTGTGCCGTGGTGAAAAAAAAAAATCACAGCGATATCAGAGAACAAGGCAGAAGCAGAAATGCTTATGCAGAATAATTTCATGGTGATAATTATTTCGGCAGTAAGCTATCTACACGTGTCTCTTTCCTCACATATTTCCTCCCTATTATGCATCGGGGGGCTGTATATTTTAATATCAGGTAGTTTGCACGCAAGCCGCCTCCTCTCACTTTATACAACTTGCTGCTAATATATATATTTTTTTTGCTCATGACCATTTCATGTTATCTTTTTTAAATTAATATTCGATGGACTCCTATATTATTGAAGATCTGTTGTTTGTGATGGATGCTGGCACGCTCAGATTGGGTTTTATCTAACAGCATAAACCATGAATGTTCTTGTGTTGCTGCTCAACGCTATAACCCAGAAAATTAGATGGAATGAAATGGACAGGAGACGTCACGGCGACAAACACTGATAAATGCCAGAGGAAATTATTATTATTATTTTATTTATTTATTTCTTTGTTTGCACGTTTCGTGCTGATGCAGGAAGATTAGTGGTAAGTGTGATTTTTGTTTTACATGTTTTTATCTAGTTTATTTAATAGATTGTAATGAGTTATTGAATTATCCCCTTTTTTTCAAATTAATTCCAAAATGCTAATTTGACTCGGTTAAAAATAAGGGGGAAAAAAAAACAGCATGAACAATTTAACTTCCCTCTTTTTACTTGTCTGTGCAAAAAAAGTAAAATATTAGGTTTGGTTCATTATCTGAATGTTAAATCAAGTGTTACTTTAACTACAATATTAGTATTTAAGTAGAAATGTCTTGGAAAATTAAAGTCAATTTTGCTTAAAATTAATTTTGTGCAACCACAGGACATAAATATTTTTTTTTTCATCGCAGGAAGTAACGTATGTTACTGAGAGATGCATGGATGTCTCCTCCTCTGTCCTCCCTCACCTTCCTGTTTAATATTCTGTCAAAATAGCCTATAAAGGGCTACTCATGTAAATAAAAAAAAAAGCAGAAATGGAGGTAATTTCACTTGCAGCCTGCAGGTCCAATAATTTGTTTTGTGGTCACATTCAGAGCAGAGAGCCTTAAAAGCTCTTTTCTCACTCTGCTGCTCTGTGTGCGTGTGCGTGCTTGTGCTAATATTAGAGCTAGTAATGACAATGATTATGATATATATATTTAAAAGATGAGTTTATAAGACAAAAGCAGGATATAACACAAAGCTAAAACAAAAGCAAGGAGCGTCTGTCAGTCTGTTCCCCTCGTTTCTCTCTGAATGTTTGTTGCATCAACCTCAACGTTCACATACAGTTTGCACATAGTATGATTGTGCGTATCGTTTTCTGTGAAATCGTTTTTTTTTTTTTTTTTTGATGGATAGTCAAAGCATCATTGTTATAATTATGCTTAAAACATGTAGGTGTGCTATGGGGGTGTAGGGGGTAGTGTTCTTGCCTCATAAGCAGCAGATCCATGTTGAGTCCTCGCTGATGCATTTTATTTGTGTCTGCCATAAAATATATTCAACAAAAAAAAAAAGAAAAACATATCACACCGCTATCCTGTAGCACTCACCATGACGATTACATCCCATAATTTTATTCCACCATTCAAACCTCTGTTGTCTTAGTGTAAGTATGTTTCCTGGTTTAGCTGCTACTTCATTCGTCCATAACAAATCTTTTCCTCTTCCTATGAACTACGCTGAAACTCCACGACGCGTTCACAGACCCTCAGGAAATCCAAGCACTCTTGTTTCATAGATGGATTGACGGATAAGTTGTTGAACAGGTTGGATACTGTGATACTCACCTTTTGCACGTTATCCAATCTTCTACTTTTCTATAGGAATAAAAACTTTCTACAGCACTGAGCTACTTAAATAAAAGACAATGAAAAACATGAGAAAAGCAGAGTGTGGGAGAGCATTTTAGATCCTGAGGATGCTCCGTATTTGTATAAAGCAGGACTAGACGGGTTTAAATCCTATAGTTCTTCCAAATTTCTGGCAGCAGCAGCAGCATTGTCGTCTTTTTGTGGGTCGGCAGGTCTCAGGGGGGTAGAAGGAGTATCTGTGTGTCGTCTGCGTAATTACCTGCAGTGACAGAGCAGCAAGATTAAAACCACGTTGGTGCGGTGTCCTTGATGCCAACCTGTTTTTTTGGACGATGAAAGCGGCGTCTCTGACGTGTCAAAGACGCTGATGCTCGGTTTGATCTCGTTGAGAATTACAAATTATAATAAAATTTCAGACTTCAGTGTTTTCCATGCTGTGGAAACCTCTAATGTGAAACAATACAAGTTGGGTTGAATACTATATTTTAGAAATCAGCATTAAGAACAAAAAGCATCAAGGTTAGTGGTTGGACAAATGGATAGGATAGGAAAACGGCTTCCATTAAGGAGCTTGTCAATCAATAAAACACTGGGCCCAACTATGCCTGTAACCTCGTTAAGGAATTTAACGAGAAAAAATATCAATATATCATATATAAAAGAATGCCCCTGCATTCTGCTCTTACTTCTTTATCTGCCTCTTGATTAAATCCACTGTGTCTTTGCACGTCGTCTAAAATGCATGCAGCCGTTTTCTCTTTTTAATTGCAGGGTGCATTCGTTTAGCCACGGCTGTGCTGTTCTAATTAGACTTTTTTTTCCTGTTTTTATCTATATAGGGGGCGACAGAGTCCAGGTCAGTCTGACAGATGTGATTAGAAACAGGAGACCGGCTGCTCTCTGTTAAAACGTGGATTAGAGGCAGTTAAAGAGGCGGCGGTGGACAGGTGGATTAATATGCGGAAGGCGCTGGAACCACGCTGAATAAATCTGCTTTGTGATCAGGCACACGCGCGGATATCTTTTGTCTTAAAAAATCGCCGGGGCTGAGACCGCTGAGCAGAATGAGTGTGTGCGCACATATGCTGCCTCTTCTAGTTCCTTCGCACATGCACCATCTATCAAAAAGGGCCCATCTGTTCCCCGCGAACTGGGAAAGAGGGGGAAAAAAAAGAAAAAGAAACGTCATTCCAACACGAACCGCTGCCAATACAAACACAGGCGTCAGGAAGGATCTCAGATATTCTCTCATGAAAGGTTATAAGCTGTGTGTGTGTGTGAGAGTGTGTGTGTGTGTGTTGTGAAGAAAACTGACATTTTGGCTCCTTTTCAAATCGAGCATCATCGCCATCATCATGCACTTATAAGCCATTCATTCGCCTTGCATGTCGTTACCTGTCAGAGGTGAAACAGGATCACAGCGTGGTGTGTGTGTGTGTGTGTGTGTTTGTGTGTGTGTGTGTGATTAGGATGACTGAAAACCCAATTCCGCCTCATCAATAGCCGGGCCTGCGTGACCCATGACGATGTTCAGCGTGAGAAAGTCGCTGCTGTTCCGATCGTCACTGAAAATAGAAAAGAATAATAAAAAGAAAATAGAATTGTGCAGCGGGAGGTTGATGCCTATCAACAAAGGGGAGTCTGGGAAACCCCGGCGCCGTACCGTCGAGTGATATATCATTATTTTTCCCCTTTCGCCGTATATTTTGTTTCATCCTGACAGCTGAGTGATGAGCTACTTGACTCATGACAAGCATGTTTTGGGAAATTTCATGCACTTTTTTGCTGCGTTTCTGAATTTTGCATTTGTCCGTTTTATCCACTTTATCGCAATAATCTCTCACATCGATTGTCTCTCCTTTCTCCACACGTTTGAGTTAACCAAATTTGATTTTCAAGGCAACTCAGTGCGTTTAACATGAGCAACAAAGGACGTGAAATGCGATTCTTAATTTACCTTTTTAAGCTTTTTTTTTTCATGCTCACAGTAAGCCATGACAACTGATATATTTTGCTTCCCAAGTAAAAAAAAAAATAACTTTCACACAGATTAATGTTTACCATGCAAAAAAAAAAAAACACACACACACACACTTGCCGACGTGCAAAATAATGTCTGTCTGTTTCAATACAATTCTGCATGTTCACCAGTTTGTCTCAGCAGAGTTGACAACACAAGCATTTTCAGATTAACTGTAACCACAGGAAAAAAAAAATAAATAAAAAAAAGAATCACTCACTCTCTCTGCATGTGTGCTTTTATGTCTCGGTCCAGATGCGTCGTACAAATCACACGTTACTGTACAACATCCTGTCAAACCCACAACGCACAGCAACAACCGCCATGAGGAGAATATTACAGTAAATGTGCCGTGGATGTTAAAGTGAGATGTGCCAATCAACTCAAAACAAAAAGGGTCAGCAGTGTGTTCCAGTCACTCAGGCCGATTCCAGCCATTTGTCAGCGGGATGATACCGTGCTCTGGCATTTGGGTTATGAGAGATAATGCGCGTCATCATTTATCGTCGGCCGCCGCATTCAGATGCTAATATAATGATCGTATTATACAATTCTGGTGTCCACGTCGATGATTGCTGAACCGCTGCGGAGTTTTTTTTTTTCTTTTCTCCCCCGGAGTTAATGGATGAACAAATGGGAGTTTGTGTGTTTAACAGCATTGTAAATATATGATTTAGTTTCTCCTTCTGTCGCCTATAAATCATCACAGGTTGTAGAAGTAGACAGTCGATGTTAACCCAGTAACAGAGGTATTTTTTTTCTTTTCTCTCTTGCTCTAGTATGAGTATTAGGAATTTTGAGCAAGGTTACCAGAGCACGTCTCCGGCTTTTTTTTTTTTTTTTTTTGAGGGTGCTTTCGTACCTTTTTATTTTCTCATAAGTATTCCCTGTTTCACCATTGATTTCAACAATGTTGCCCAGGTGGACGTTCTTCTTTTATTTGGATCCCCCATTAGCTTGCACAAAGCGGCTGCACGTAGTCGTTCCTGCAGTCCACACACACACACACACACACACACACACACACACACACTGCAGCAATAGGACAAAACGTGAAAAAAAGCAAAGCGAGCCATAATATATAAAGCTCAGAAAATAAGAAGAATAAATTCTTACTTGTCGTGTTGGCCCAGGTTTAATGGAGTGAAATACGTATTCAATGCTGTTTACATCAGGAACAAGTATTAAACAAATTGTGCTAGTTTGCCTTGTTTCTACCCCCATTAAATATTCCATTATTGGCGCTGACAGATTTATGCAAACACATCTGGCGACATTACAAAGGGGTTGAGTGACTGTCTATTATATGTACGTTTTTGTGAAACCGTTCCACTTAAAGAGGCCCTTTTGTTCCCGCGTAGAAACATTTACCGCCAGACGAGGGTCCGTATCAGCCGGTAACATGACAGGCTATTATGTGCCGGGTACAGTAGGAGGACGGGAGGAACGCTGTGGATCAGGTTGGAGAATGCGTAGCTTCAGTAGCGCTGTTCCGCATGTTCGCCGAGCGGAAACATATTCCGCAGGATTGCAAGGACAGATTCTTTGAGCGCCTGTCACCGAGTGCGATGCATCGTGTCTGACGGCACGAGGTGTTGAAAAGTTAATATATGTACTGTTGCAACGTTGCTTTTAAAAGAGGGGGGTATGTCGATTTGGTATGTTTTAATTAAGAAATGAAAAGGTTTGTTTATCTCAAAAAGTGGAGAAGATGCAGGAGCGGAGGACTTCAAACGTTGGGAGGAAAATACGATTGTGAGACGTTTAACAGGATGTAAAGAGTTGAAAATTAGTTTTTAATCCCGGTAAATTCCTCTTCTTCTGGTGTGTCTTTTTAGGAATCTAACCGTGCTCGTAATTGCGTAGTGACTCGCCAAGTGTGTTTCATGCTGTAATCCAATCACCTTAATGATTGCTTATATTATTATAACTTTTTATTCAATCATTTGTCCATCATCCAGCTGCAGTGTAAAGCGCCATATCACAGCTCCTCCTCAGGTTGATTCACAATGAAAATTTAAGGCTGTGTTGTCCCTAGCTGCTAATGTATTCCTCACACTAACACAGGTTTTACTCCAAGATGTGTTCACAGACCCTCAGGAAATCCCAGCACTATCACCTAATAGAACAGTACAGGGCCTGAACTTATTTATTTATAAACTCATATAACAGCAACATCACCAGGTTGTTACTATACAGGAAAAAGTGCAAAGTAAGACAACAAATATGTAGACTGACATCCACAATTTCAACATAATTTGTAGATTTCTTTTCACAATAACTGTATTTTCTTGTCTCTTCGTATCTCAATATAAGTGTGTCTTACCCAATGCCTTTTTTTAAATTAAGACTATAGAACAGTCCAGGCCAAACATAAAAAAATCTATGTAAGCTTCCTCTTTTTTAAAGGGATACATACTTCCCATTAATACACTAGTACCAATTAATTGTAGAAATTAAAAATATATGTATTATAGGACTAAAATCAACACTGGGGAGACAGCAAGCTTGTATTTGTGTGCAGAAATAACTTAAATGTAATATAAAAGAACAACTAACTTGTTGAATCATTTTTCGCAGTCCAAACAAAAAGTACTGATTTAATTACAAAAATAATAAACACAGTGGTTATGCAATGGTACCCAATCATCCGAGTCGATTCCCTTTCCACGTCCTGACCCCCGCCTGCAACACCTTCTGCAGAGCAGGGGAAATTGGCACTTGGGGGAGGCTATTTTTTGTGTGACTGTGCACAGCTGCTGCTGCAGCAATTACACCGCTTATCAGCGGACGAAACTTCATTAAAGGTCCCGCGGCCGACGAACTGCAGCTACCTATCCGCAAAGCTTGGTCATTCTAATAATGAATAAATAAATGAGTAACAAATTGTGCAACTAAAATATGCATGCATTCAAGGGATGTGCGGTAAGATGAATCTGAATCAGGCCTATTGGAAATAGAATTATGCCAGAAAATCACATGAGCAAAATAGCTGCTTTCGGCTCCTCCCCCTTTACATTAGGCCCCGCCCCCACATCACAGTTCTATTCCCATACAAGCGTCAGAACATGCAGAACAACCTCCACTCCATTTCTCATTGGCAAGGTGACTTTTCTTTATGTAAATGTGCAGCTCTAGAAGTTTCCAGTCAATTGTTGTTCAAGTTTTCCAGTGTTTTACCAAACTGGAGCAAACAAAACCTTTTTGAATTTAGACTTTGACTTGTTATATGCAGCATCCCCTCTGTGTTGCTTCTCATTCCATGTGTTCTCCTCGTTATGTCTTTCGGATGTGACACCGGTCATAGGGGCTGCTTTCTCCGGCCAATTAAAAAAAAAAAAGGAATCCAACTGGAATCCATAAAACAAACACACTATATTGTGCATTATTAAGAAGAATTTGAATAAAACATGAAGGTTAGTGTTTTCCAAATTATTCTCACAGGAAAAAAAAGCAAAATATAAAAGTGAACATGTTGGTACCGGCCTTTCCTGCAGCTTGAATTAATGGGGTTTAGGATTTAATTGTTCCAGCTTTCCACCAGAAAACTGGTCATCTGCTTCATTTTCACACAAACCTCTACAAAAGTCACTTTCTAACAGTATTTTTTTTTTTATCTGTAATTCAGAAGATTCCGGAACATTTGATTCAAAACCCTTTAGTTATCAAAGTAAAATACTGTGTTAGAAATTGCTCTTTTCCATTCACCATCGGGGTGAGATAAAGGCAGAGGACGGACGAATAATACCTTTAGGAAATATGGCTATTTCGCAGTTTAACAGAGATTTACCATCCACTGATTATGCTTCCAGAGCAGCGCTCCGGGTACGACAGACACTCTTTTACTGTTTGACATTGACTATTTACCCAGTCAAACCCAAGCACGGATAGGAGAAAAATGGCACAAATGTATAAATTTCTAAAGGAGATTGTAAAAAAGAAAACAGGTCGTTAACGCGATTCTATATATGAGCTTGTTAGCTGCGTCCTTGAGATGAAATGAATTATTAAGGCCTGTGTTTTCCTGTTTGTGTGTTTGTGGACCTGCTATAACAATGACATGCAAATTTTCATGTTTGCATTATTAATGTTGCAAATAAATAAAAAAAAAAAAACTACGCAGTAACAGCATGACACCTTAGACCAGGTAAAACAGTTATTATATATACTTTGTCATTGTTACTATTATAATAAATAAATTAGAATCAATCGTACAATTAGAAAATCTCTATTTGAAGAGGATGTGTAACTTCTACTACTACAGATTTTATCACTTTAACCTTGAAACAATAGAAAGGGCTAAAAGAGAAAAACACCAGTCTGTCCGGTGGCCGACCGATCAATGGATGACGCCACCGCTCACGTCCTCCATCCTGGTCTTACCTGGACAAGCAGAGAAAGGGGGGGGGGGGGGGGGGGGGGAGAGAGAGAAAAGCTGCTCACTGAATACAATTCAGCGTTTCCTCCAGGCTCCTCGCCAAGGTCGAGGATCTGGGATTAAAACAGGTCTGTTTCCTGAAGGGCAGACGGCCCTGGGTGGGGATGGTGGAGGTACAACGCAGCTCATTAGGGATCCAGACTACCCCCCCCCCACTAGGATTAAAAAAAAAATAATACTCTGAGACCTTCTTATATAGACAGTTTTCAGCAGCAAGGAGTCCTTGTTGAGGAGTGATTCACAAACACAGAGCAGCAGGAGAATGAAAGTTTTCTCCTCGTGAGCAGGTTGGTGCATAGAATGGACAGTGAAACCAATCGATCACAGAGCCAATCAATCAATCATATTTAGTTCAATGTGCTACCATCAGTTCCTTCAACTGTGCAGTTAAAAAATGTAAAGAAGCAAAGCAATGATTAGTACTAATTAGTAATAATGAACCAAAATCAAATTAGCGAAATGAGTTAAAAAACCTAATCAAACAAATGGATGCAAACTATCCAGTCTCTATTAGGACATGGTTTAATTATGAGTATTTTATTGTCATAAATAAATCTTTTGAATTAATTTGGAGACAAGGTTTTAAAGTAGCTACAAAACGCTGATGTTTGTTTTTTATATTTATTTGCTTATGTTCATTTGCCGCACTTGTAATATTAATACTTAATCTAATAGTTATCTTATCATGCTTTAGTGAGCAGGTTGATTTAAAATAAAAAAATAAAAAAGCAGTCTTAGTGAATATAGGGATAGAAAAGACCAAGATATTGACAAGCCTTATCATGGATTCAATCAATTAATCAATCAATCAATCTATATTTGTCAATATGGTTAGTTGTTAGCATCAGTTCCTTTATTGGTTATTCCATTATATATATTGGTATATCCTTTATTATTATTAATATATGAATATATCTAAATTGTGTGTATATATATACCGATCAAAGAAATGGATGCAATAATCTTGTCTCTATTGAGACGTGGTGTGATTATGAGTGTGATGAACAACTCTTTTGAATTCATTTTACAAAGTTCTAAAGTAGCTATAAAACGCTGATGTTTATTTTTTATATTTATTTGCTTATGTTTATTTACCACACTTGTAATTTTAATGCTTAATCTATTTAATATCCTGGCGTGGCGGTGTTATTGTGCCGGGTGGGAGACGTGAGCGCATCTCCAGTGCGATCGACTGCAGCCTCCCTGTACGATCTAATCTGTAGTGTTTCATTAACTCGCTGTCATTCAACCTTAGGACAATATTTCTCCTCTTTTTTCCTGCCTGCCGTATTCTCCTCTGCTTAATCCTCCTTTCTACTTTCTAAGTTTTCACCTTAACAAGCTCTCTTTAGGTCTTATATACTTTATGAATTCCTTTTTCGCTTTATCGGGATCTCATCTTAAGTTTAAGGGAGAATTTCCTTATGAATACAGCCAGGAAGAGCTTTTATCCTCAGGCCACTAAGACTGATTGATTAAAGCTTGGATTCAACAACTCAACAATATGAAATACACACGCCTATTTTATGGGATCAGTGTATTGTAGTTGTCCACTGGCGCTTTAATTACCACCACATCTGTAATATCGTCCGTCTGCTGCAGCCCAGTGATAAAACGGCTCCAGATTAACATTCTGAAAGGCATTTGTGGTAATGCCAATGCAATACTACTGCTATTATGGCAAGATAATACAAAGATCAGAAGAGTTGTTTTAAATCACTGTATGAAAACACTCATTAAAAAGCAATATAATGTCATACTCTAAAATGGCTTAGATTACATTGTGGATGGTAGTTAGTATATATATATATGTGTGTGTGTGTGTGTGTGTGTGTGTGTATATATATATATACATAACAATGTATGTATGTATGTATGTATGTATGTATGTATGTATGTATGTATGTATGTATGTATGTATGTATGTATGTATGTATATATATATATATATATATATATATATATATATATATATATATATATATATATATATATACATATACACATAATGTATACATATACATGTATATATATATATATATATATATGTATATGTATGTGTGTGTGTGTGTGTGTGTGTGTGTGTGTGTGTATAACTTTAAATTAAAGTCCAGTTTTTTTAAGTGACTCTTCCTACAGAAACAACTTGAGGACAACAAAGAGTAGTTTTATGTGTATATATATCTGCCTAAGCGAATAGGATTTGTTTGTAGACTAACTGGCAGCTTTTCTCAAAAACTATTCAGGACTTCAATTAAATGTGGTGGTGAGTTGGGGAACGCCACCATGTCTGACTCGTCCGCATCGGATGTGCTGGATCTCAGAAATTCAGTTTCTTATTCCTCCCAGTTCAGGCGTTCCGAGCGAAACATACGCAGTGTTTCAGGATTGGTTCTCGTCCTGATAACAGGCGACGGGTCTTATAACTGCTTCAGAATCAGCGCCGTGGACGTCGCTCTCCATCCTCTGATGCTGATGCGTGTTTTTTTTTCCCCCCTCGGCCTTCAACTCCTCGGCTAAATGAGCAGAATGAGATGGCAGCCACAGAACCAGACAGTTTTAGCCCCAGCTGCTGCTTTTAAGGACAATCACTGTCGCTGCTAATTAAGTAACGGAGCATGAGGGAAAAGTTGTATAGTTAGTAGGAAAACTACAGGGAGGGTGGTGGTGGTGGTGGTGCATATTTAAATACAGGCCTGTCCCAACAATTCATTAAGTGTGATCAAAGATGGAGGAACGGTTACATGGATGAGTGTTTTCTATACATTGGAAATATTGCAAAGTAAATTTAAATAACCTAATTAAAAAGATAATGTAAATTGGATTCTGTTTCCATCCATGTACTGTAGTTATCCTCAGGCCATACTAAACAGGAATCTACTGTAATATAATGCAGCAAATACACGAGTTGTGCAATCAGACAAATGAATGTACTATTAACTGAATACATTAAGGTCTGCATGCATTTAAACCTGCATTCTTGCTTACAAAAAGATGAAGAAGAGTATTTTTCTATTCGATTTCTTTTTTTTGGATATCTCATCGAGGCGAATACATTGAGTTCCTGGGTTTATTTGAGGTTAAACTCTGCAAACACTGAATTATCTGTGAGCAAAGTGCTCGCCTCACATGTAACTCTGCTAAGTCATGCCGAGTACTCCTCCACCAGGCTTTTTTGAAAGTACAATTTGTACTATAAATATATAAAATGTTTTCTTGTACTTACTGGGAAACCTCATTTGGCTGTTGGGCTGCGAGATAATTAACTATCATCCAAATGGTGCGCATGGCTCCGAGCTTTGGCTGTGACATGACGCCAATTACATCTATTTCAGTGCTTCTCTACGAATAAATGTCTCCTCAACGCTCCTTGATGTTCCTCACTCTGGAAAACACCTGGGAAAACTCATTCATTTGTTTTATTCTCACAGAAGTACAGTATATTATAACAAATCCATGCACTACCCTGCTGGTTTGTCTGTAAAGAATGGATGGATCTGACATTTAACAGGGAAAACCTGGCCTAACAAGCCCCCCCCCAAATTCTAAGTTCTGCTCTGACAGGTAACCCGTCTTACATTTAAATGGTGACCACCCCCCCATCCCACCCTGAACAAGATCTGAAATGTATTTCCAAGCGCATCGATCCTGGAGGACCTGGGATTTCCGAGCGAATGGATTGGATGCAGCCAGGCAGTGCAATGTGGTCTCTCCTGATTAACCCTACTTTTATCTGAAGGTCAAGGGGGGGGGGAATGCAGTGACACCCAGAGATATGAAAAATATCCTCTTAGCAATAAAGTTAGATTGAATTAAAAGCCAACATAGAGATGGTGCTGATGCTGTGGAGACCCATGCGGTGGTGTATCATTAAACACACTTTGGAGACGTTTTCCATACACGTCCAGAGTAATGTGTGTGTGTGTGTGTGTGTGTGTGGGGGGGGTAACAAAGCTTTCCCTACAGCCCCATGTGGTGTGTGAAGGCAGTGGAGATCTCAGCAGCAGCGCTACTGAACCACTGGTAGAAACTGGTGTGAACCCCATTAAGCACTAATCCTATTTTACAGAATTGGATTGGGGCCATTCCAAGACTGCGTTCACCTTTTCACCCACACACACACACACACACACACGCACACACACACACACAACATTAAACGTGATCTTTTTTCTCCCCACTTCCCCACTAGTTGTTTTTTTTTTTTTAGACAGATGCTTAAAAACGCTCCTGCTCCCGACCTGGGAATATGCCTGGATGGTGTTCAGGAACACAAATACAGGACTTGGCATTTGCCCCTTCGCTGGAGGAAAAAAAGACCAAATTGCAGTGACCCCTGGATAAAATAGTAAATAGTTCCCACCCCCCCCTCCCAGAAGGTGCACAGGGTTACACAAGTTGTGGTCAGTAAACAGAGGCCTCGCTGGGGATGATCAATAAACACACCGGCGACGGGGAGAAGCTATTGAATTTTAATAATATTTAAGTATGTTAATCAATACGGTGATGGAGGAGCGAAGAGGAGGGGGGGGGGTTACGGAATGTTTGAGGTAGACACAGAGTGATAGTAGAGTCATCAGGAGGGTACAGAAAGGGGGGGGCGAGCGACGATTCCCCTGGTCTGGAACACAGACCAAGGACGAGGTTTTTTAGACCGACACAATGGACACTCCTGCAGCTGCCCAACAGGCCATGAAGCCATAAATATCCCCCGGGACCAGGAGACACTCTGGGGTGGGAAGTGGGGGGTGGGGGGGTGGACCGGATGAAATGATATCTCCTTCTGGTGACAAGCCTCCAGGACCCGGATAAGTGAGATAGCATGGAGATGATATTTACCGGACGCCGGTGGACATTCATCAAGGGGCAGTGACCTTAATGGCTCCCTCCAGACGCCAGGAGAGAATTCCCCGCTCCTCACTCAGGAATATGGGGCCTCACGGGCAACTGATTCAGCCCCAGACAAGAGCAGTGGCTTTATTTTTTTTTACGAATCGGCGAATACTCGGGGGGTGTTTTAGCGTGTTGCGCAAACACCCAGTATGTCACTATTTAATGCGATGTTTATAGACGTTGTTCTACATGCGTTCATGTTTCATAGACAATTGATTTGACACGAAACATATAGCAGCGACTGTTTCCCTCGCGTTGGAGCGATTTCCATAGCCTTTGAGCTGCTGTGCATGCGGTGGAGAAGCGTGTATAAGCGTGTCCTAAATCCCTACTGAAATTCACAATTGAAACCAGTATTTCAGTGATTAGAATGAGAAACGCACATTAGCAGGCGTGCTGATTAACGATGTGATCTACGCGTGAACGCGAATGAGCGGCGTCGTGATTGTGTCGGCCATTTTTCTATTACTTATGGAAATCAATCGGGAAAGCGACGTCGTGGTTGTGAAAACAATCCGTTTGCAATGGCACATTTTTAGGATCTTATCACAAGTCACAATTTTTCCTTATTCTACTCCATACTATTTTTTTTTAACATCACACAAAGAAAACACACACACACACCAATTTTCAGGGATTATCATTTACAGCATACTGCAAAATACACCAGCGTTTTTTCAATGATAAAATATTTTCCTTTACTCGCCGTCTACTCCGGTTTCATCATTAAAAATAAGCAATCACGCCCTAGAGAAACAGATGGCGGTCTTAAATAATGTTACAACCCTATTTATCTCTTAAAGCGATGATGAAGGAGAAACCAAAGAGCGTCTCTGTGTGTTTGTCACTTATTCAGTTCTACTTTCAGAGCGTTCTAGACACAAATCAGATGCCCATAGATTTAAACATATTGGATTGTTTGAACAATGCTAATTAGTTTAAAGTCTCCTTCCACTCAAAAAAAAAAAAAAACCTTTATTTTCTTGATTCGCTGTGCAAAATGATGCATGTGCAGAATGATTGAGTCAAATCCATCTGCGTGAAAGCAGAACGTTTTTCTGTATTCAATGAAAATCTGATTATAAGGCGACCGAGACTTGTGACATCACAACTAAAATAAATAATCCTGGTCCAGTATAAAAAAAAAAAAGAAAAAATGAAACTGTCCAGCAGTTCTTATATATAATGTAGTGAATATATTTGCACATTTATAGATATTGCATTCATTTTTAATGAGGAATCTTGTGGTAAAACCATTTCTGGTTTGTCTATGGTAGAAACATGGCATCACATCCTATGGTAATTATCATAAATACCAAAACATCATCAAAATTTCCCATGAAGGCCAACTCACGTCGTAAATTTCCACTGGAAAACTGGAAGATTTTACACTACACGGATTGACGAGATGAAGTTTGAACTATTATTTTAATGAGACATAATGTCATCATAAAAAAATGCTATCAATTTTTGTGGTTTGATGCATTATTTTCTTGTTGTAGAAGTGGATTGAGTAAGTTTAAATTAGTTTTACGCATGCAGGATAAAGTCTGGGTCCGTCGTGTTTCACTTCACAAAGGCACTTGAATGCAACACACTCGTAATTTCCACTTCACAGGAGTAAAAGCTTATCCTCATATGTGTGTAGCTCAGAGCCAATCTTATCAAATAGAAGCAGATACAGTAACAATGGAGGCAGATACAGCTGATAGTAGTAGTAGTAGTAGTAGTAGAAGCTGTTGAGTCCTTTTAACAACTGGAATTTTATGCACAAGTCAGTGCCTGAGTGACTGCAGAGAAGTGACTCAGAGTAGTGTGTGTGTGTGTGTGTGTGTGTGTGTGTGTGTGTGTGTGCATGGTTCGGGACACAGCAGGTGTCTCCCAGCAGGTGATATCGCTGCCTTCCGCCGAGCTTCAGACCTGAAACGAGGCGGGAGGTGAACCTGCAAATCTACGGGAATAAAAACACACAACAGTCTGTATTCAGAGTGAATTAAAACATGGACGCTGAGTTCTGTAGGAGACAAACTCTGTTCCTCTAGGTGTCGCTCAACCTTCCGCGCTGGTCCTTTAATGCACCGTGGAGCTTGTGTGGAATGGAAGTACAGCAGCAATGAATTAATAAAGCAGCATTGATGTGTCTGTCTGTGTATTTCTGCATCTCTGCAGCAGCACATGAGGATACAGATGATATTCTGGACTCACACTGATGCCGAGTTGCACTTCCAGTCTCATCCGTGTTTAAATAGGGTGACTAATAAACAACCAGGGCTCTGAAAGTGAATTTAGCCAATTGCGCGCCGCGTGCGTGTGTCCCTTTAATGCGTTAACGCGGCTTATTGCGTCCTCCCCTCCAGCTCCTGTCCACGCCTGGTTGCTGTGTTGCGGGTTTCTTTTTTTTTCTTCTTCTTCTTATGAATACAAAACACAAAACAAATGTGCTGCTAATTAAACGAGCCCCTGGTTCTCACTGCTACCTTCGAGCGCGTGTTTCCGCCGCGCGGCGTGATGCGGAATCAGGAGGATTCATCCGCTGCCCGCGGAGGCGTCAAGTTGGAGTAGGGCTCTAACTCGCCCATAAATTATGAGGCTGGTGTTGGGTTTGTTTGCGCGTGTGTGCCGCCGGTGGAAGACGTCGGGGTGGCGCCCCCCCCCCCCCTGCTCCTCCTCCTCCTCCTCCTCTCATCCTCTCCCTTCCTCCATCTCACCGCTCCCTGGGGTGTGTCTATGGCATCGCCTCTCCTCTCCTCTTTTACGCCGCATGTGTGTGTGTGTGCGCGCGCGTGAGCGTGTGCGTGTGTGTGTGCGCGCGCGCTGCTGTTGCCGCCGCCTCCCATCTACATCTGCTGCAGAGCTTATCCAAAACGCATCTCTGCCCCCCCCCCCCCTTCCTCACACACACTCTTGTTTCACCTGTCTATTTCTAACCAGTGGTTAGACCCCCCCTATCCACCCCCAAACACACACACACACGCGCGCGCGCACACACACTTACACCCACACCTTCTATCCTTCTTCCTTTCCTGTTTTTAGGGGAGTCAGACACCACAGACGCAGCAGGGGGCTGCAGGAGGGAGGGAGGGGGGGGTGAGGAGGAGGAGGAGGAGGAGGAAGAGGAGATGGGGCAGTCACTGTAGTCGTCACTTTGGAGTATTGAGGACGGCGGTGAACTGGAGGAGAGTGCCGGATGGGATAGGAGCCGTGAAAGCCACATCACTCACCGCGGATTGAGCGAGCATCCCTCCTCCTCTCCTCCTCTCCTCCTCCTCCTCTCCTCCTCCTCCTCCTCCTCTCTCTCTCCCTCTCTGTCTCCCTAGTCTGCAGCCTCCAAGAACAGCCGCCGCATCATTTTTTTCCAGAGCAGCAGCCCCCTCCCTCCTCTCTCCATCCTCCCTCCTCTCTCTCTCTCCCTCTCTCTCTCTCTCTCTCTTCTCTCCATCTCTCTTTCTGCTGCTTGCACCACTGTGGGAATGCAGCGAAGGTAAACGAATCGTAGAGACGTCTTTTTTTATTTTTTATTTTTTGCGCTCTTCTTTACCTCCACCCACCCCTCACCAAAAAGAAGAGGCAGAAGAATTAAAGCCTCCAGCAGGACACCGGATCTCTACCTGCCCATAAGTGGCGGCTGAGGACGGCAGGCAGCTGTGGAGACGGTGCGGGGTGGCCGGCGAGCGCAGGACTCTACCCCGGGATCAGGTGGATTTACCCCGGGTAGCCAGGGCGCCAGCGCCGCCCCGGCGCACCGGAGGATCCGCTCCACATCCGCCTCGCTTCGCCTCTTTTTTTATGGTTTTCTCTCTATTCTGGATTACTGACAGCAGCAGGGGGGGGGTGAGGAATAAAAAAAAAAGGGGGTGGCCGCGGGATGGAGAACTGAGGAGCTGTGAGAAACTTGAAGACACCTGCCACAGAAGGAGGGATCGCGGATGAAGGTGAAATAAAAATACTAATAATTAAAAAACAACTCCGATGACAGCCTGGAGGACCAGTCCGTGGTTTGTGTTTTAAGGCGCTTATGCGGCCGATAATCAACCAATTGAGAGCGGAGGAGGCGCAGGGCGCCGCCGGAGCCTGCTGGGTTGTTGATCTACGCACGCACGCACACGCACGCACATGGATTTACAGCCTCAGTCTGAAGCTCACCACCACGCAGCGGATCGATACCCTCCTGTTTTTTATCTTTTTTTTTTTTTTTTTTTTTTTGGCGTCGGCTTTTTTTTTTATTCTAACAAGGCAGCGGATCAAGCCTGGGATCTATCAGCGCCCCGCTAGCGCCCCACTCCCCCTGCTTCTCACCTGCCCATAACCTGTGTGTGGAAGTGTGTGTTATTGTGCATGCGCGCGTATGTGTGTGTGTGTGAGTGTGTGTGTGTGAGTGTGTGTGTGTGTGCGCGTGTTTGGTTTGTTGTCCGCCAGAGGGAGTGAATCGCCCGTGCGCGCGTTCGGAATGCTGTGCCAGCTTTTAATTAGTCGTACGTGACCGCTGAGTGGTCGCGTCTGGCTCGTGCGTTTTCCGTGGGTGCTCCCTCGTGCGTTTCTTTTTTTTTTTTTTTTTTTTTTTGTGCCCGTGCATGCGTACGTGAACGCGTCCGTGTGGATACTCGCTTTTAGGATGCCCAGCGTTTCCTCTGCACCACGTCCTCTTCCTCGTACGTGCCCTTGTGTCACCTGGCCACCTGTTTGACCCCCCCCCCCACACCGAGAAGAGACCAAACCTTCCGCCAGGATGAGTGAGCGCTCCGGTGCCAGGACTCTAGCCGCCATGACGCTGGAGGAGCCAGGGGCTGAGCAGGCGTCTCCCAGGGCCCCGGGCCCCCTCCGCTGTGGCCCCTGCGCCGTGTGGCCCCGCCAGCAGACCTGGCTGTGCGCCGTGCCCCTGGTGATGGGCTTCGTGGGGCTGGGGCTGAGCCTCATGCTGCTGAAGTGGATCGTGGTGGGGTCGGTCCAGGACTACGTCCCAACGGACCTGGTGGACCCTAAAGGCAGCATTGGACAGGATCCCATATTTCTGTCCAAACCCAGCGCCGTGCCAAAAGGCCCCGACGTTTCCACGGCCACGGCCACCTCGGCTGTGTCCACCACGGCGACGGTGTCCACGACGACGCCGCTCGCCGCCGACGGCACCGTCCCGGCGCCGAGGACTCAGTCCGGGCCTCCGGCGAACCACTCCGCCCCCAGCGGAGACCGCAAGCAGGCCCCGCACCTCCACAACCGCGTGGGCACCCGCGTGGGCGGCACGGCGGCCACCGCCTCCACCACCCGCACAGCCCGCCTCACCCCGCCGCCGAGCGCCAAGGAGGCGGCCGGCACGCCGCGCAGCACGGTCAGGAAAGGGGGCGCCGCCAATGGCCGCAACGGGCCCGCCAACCCCAAGCCGGGGCAGGCCTCGGCGACCGCCGCCGGCACCACCACCACCGCGGCGGCGTCCGCCACTACCACCACTACTGTGAAGGCCAACGCCAGGGCCCAGCCCACCGCCTCGCCGCCGTCCGCCACGGTCAAGCCGACGTCGCGATGGAACCACGGGCGCCCAGGCAAAGGCCCGGCCACGCGGCCACACCGCTACCGAACACGTGAGTGAGGATCTACAACTGCATCTGTTGTCTGATCAGCTAAAATATGAGTCATGGTGTGTCTGAGGATGTGAATGATTCCTTTTATAAGCACATGGATACTCCAGCAGCTTAACATTAATCATATTCATTAGCAGGGGCAGATATCAGGGGATATTGTGTGTTTTCACCCCTCTCCTCTTTATCTTTCACTTGTACATTAATCCGATATGAATCGTACCTCCGGATTTTTTTTTTTTCACGCTGGTTCGAGTGCCTTTCGAGGCAGGGTTCCGTCTCCAGGAATTTATTTTGTTTTGTCTCGAGGTGGGACGCTGCTGAGGCTCTGTGATATGCGATGTGACCAAGGACAGTATATTTGTATCATGAAAACAAATAACGGGAGCCGGCGGAGTGTCGGGAGCGGGGAGAAAGGTTAGTTCTCACCTCCTGTCTGGAGGAATCAGATACAGCGAGGCCACACATCCCATTTAGATGAGAGGATACTGGGAGCGGAGTGTCGCAGGCGCCGCTTTCACACTGCAGGGGGAAAAACTGAGAGGGACGGAGGAGAAAAAACAGATAGCGGGATGAGAATAGGGTTGCAGAGGACAAGTGGATGAAGACGAGAAGGAAATGGAGAAAAAACACTTTCATAAAAAGAACACAGAGCCACAGAGGACGGCGAGAGGGGGAGAGAGAACAGGAAGCACAACAACAAAGCAGGAGGAGGAGTGGGAGCTGTGAGCAGACGGAGTGGGCTTAGCGAGGGAGAGGCTTGAGGGGGATAGAAGCTATAAAGCCGGCGAGCTGCGAGGTTTGCATATTTAGCGTTAGTATAAAGAACGCTTCCTGATTATGCATTCAACATGGGGATGGATATGTTTTCTTACATCACAAGGTATCATCGTGGGCCGTGGGTGGGGCAGGATGTGTGACTATTTCTGGGCTAGTGCGTACAGTTTCCGGCGTATTTCACCTGTCTATAACAATACAAGTTGAAAAGCCGTTTTCCCGCTGAGGGTAAAATGCTAATATGAAAACTCTTTATTTCTCCATGTTTCCGGTATTGATCGCGTTCGGATAGGAGGTCCGCTTGACTGCATGGTGTTGTCTCGTCCATCAGTTTGTATGCATCGATGGGATCGATTGCACAGGAAAATGGTGATCGAGTGACGCTGTTCTTTTTCTTCTTTTGTGTCTCGGGGGCGGAACGTTTTCAGCGCATCTGGTTGGATGTTGGACATTCACCTCTTTGGATGCACACCTTTTTTCCAGGCTTATTTCCCATATGTGGTTCTAAAGCCCTCAGATTCGGATGCTCTCATCATGGGAAGTTTCCAGTTGGTTGCATTGCATCCACCAAACCAAAGCTGGTCAAATTTCTGCAGCTTATTGGCCCCTTAAGCCTTGCCCCAATGCTTCCAATGGCTTGTGCATGGTGTCAATCGATGTGCAACAACCTCAGATCAATAATTGTTGCGCTATTTGTGCAAAGAAAACCAGCAACTGAAGACTAGTATTGCCATTAAACGACCTCCTTCTGTTTACCCTGTACTACTGCTGGTATCTGCAACTTATAAGTAGCACAGTTCCCACATGTCACATGTCCTTCTCAAGCCATTGCTATTGGCTATCAGGTTTGGGTAGTCTTGTCATTGGAATATTTCCAATGGGTTTTAATGCTTTTGTAATTGTTCCTCATTGGTTTTCATGCTTTGATTGGCTCATGCATGGTGTCAATCGATGTAAAACAACTTGAAGGCTGTAAATGTTGTTGTATTTGCACATAGAAACCACAGATTAAAATGTAGTACCGCCACAAATGACCCTTCGCCACTTAAGAAATTAAACCATAGTTTCTGCAGCTGCACCAGCTTTGGATAGAATCACTTAAATTCCGTCGTTTTTTACCAATCAAGAGAGAACACTGGCTGCAGTCAGCTGGAATCGAGTAGGCGATTTGATTACAAAGTGATCAAAATGGCCACGGAAACTCCTCAGACTTCACTGCAAACACATCTCCTCTGGAGTCCATTACATCACTCGACAAAAGAGCCGCCAAACCGGGCAAACCCCCCTTTGTGTCAACATCAGGAGGCATCTGTTTGTACTACATGCTATAAAAGGCCACTAGCTAAAAAAAAAAAAAAAGCTACAGCATATTAAGTAAAGCTGCTGTGAGTCAATAAAAAAAAAGCTTTCAGATATGAGTCATTTTTAGGGAAAGCTGGTGGTTTTTGATCAGCCTACATTTCGGCATCATGCGGAGTGGGCTGACATTTCGACCCACTTGTGGAATCCTGGATTTAGTAAATATCCGTCAGGCAACAGGGACACTTTGCAGGCGCCAGAACACGTCTCCATAACGCTCAAGGACGTTTTAAATCGGCTGGTACTACTTCCTGCAGTGTTCAGTGAAAAAATGCACATTTCTACTTCTTGTGCTTGTACGTGTCTACGTGTTGAATAACCCTCATATTTAAAGCAGCTATTAACATTTTCCCTTTAACAGTGCATACACCATTGGTGCTCACTGTCATCTCCAAAAGCAGAAAACAAATTAGTCTTTTTGCAAGATGAATCTTTGTGTGAAGCATTTTGCAGGGAATGTTAGCATTGACGCACTGTAATAAAAGTCAATGGATCAATTTGTTGCACAGCAGAATATTAAAATCTTTTTTATTATAATGATAATAATAATTATTTTACTTTTTTTTAAATGTTAAGAACCGCTCCTCTCTTCTTGTGTAAAACCAGACGTAGAGCCGTTTTGTTTATATAAAATCGAATCTATTCATAAAATAAGTCCTTCAACTATCACATCTTATCACTTCTGGAACTCATGAATGATTTAAATCCACGCCGAACTGAATCGAGTCAATTGAAACGTCACTTAACTTGGGAGCATAATGCCTGGTATTCAGAGCGTACTCTACCATTATCACTGCGTACCCTGTCATGTCAAGGCTATGCTGTGTTAAATAACTCCTTGTTGTTATGTCTTTTTACACCTTGTGCATAGTACTGACACTGTTGCTATGGCTTAAAGAACTCAGCTTCTTCTTTTACCCAATGATGCTCTGAATTCTTGTGTGTGTGCATGTTTATGTTACCACACCTCTTCTATATGTTTATGTGCATGCTATTTAAACTGCGCACTCACAGCCGCCGTGTTGGTGAAACCGACTCTGCAGATTGCAGAGCACGGTTTGTCTAGACCTCCCGCCCGTATTAGTATGTGGAGCCGAGCGGCGCAGCATATTTAAAATGTAATGACACACAGAAAACGTCTGGGCCGATGATGAAATGCGCTGAAAAACAGGGTTCAGGTGCATGTGGCGTCGTTACCCGCAGCCAGCAGTCTTGCGTTTTTCCCTGTTCAGCCTGGTGCTAATGCAGTAATACTGCAGGGTCTGGTTTCAGAAAGTATGCATATAGAAAACATACCTATAGGAAATAGTGTCATAGTCGAATAATTTCTTCATTATTTGACTTACTCTTTTATATAATAAATTTAGCCAGACGACACCTGGCAGAAAAAAGAGGGGAGAGATGCACAGTTGGCCTACTGTTATAGATATGGAGGTCCCATAATATCCTGTCTGGGCTTTTCACCTCAACCTGAAAGTCACCGGTCAATGTTTAAATAGAAACACAGCTGCTCGCACACACACTCGGGTGCATGTCGGAGTTTAAAACGTTACAGCCCAAATCAGGCCTGTTTAACAGCCAGAACAGTCAATGTGACTATCCCTGTTTCATCAATGATCTTTCATAACTTGCCTAGGTTATTAAAGAGGTCGTGCTTGTGTGTTTGTGCTCCTGTGACAGGCGGGTGGAACCACTTTGCGACTAAAAGTCGACTAATCGCGTCAGCATCCGCCGTTTCGCTCCCATCCTGAATCTGAAAGGTCTGCCTGCCTGGGGATAATGTCATATTTTACCTTCTCCTTTTGTCTGTTTTTTTCTCCTCATCCTCCCCCCCCCCTCCCTCTTTCCCTATGGATATTGTGTCTGCTCCCCGTGTCATTGTCTTCCTCCGTCTATTTTTTGCCTCGCTTTTGTTGCTCCCTCCCGTTTCCCTTCACATTCATGAACGTTTTCTGGCAGCCGCAGAAGAAACCGGTGCACGCGGCGTGTCTGCGCCCCCGTCCTGGCGAATCTATCACGCCGTTTTCCTGCCTTTTCGACGGTATTATGCATCATACTCCGATCTCTCCATTCAAGCCCTGATGGCTCAGCAGTAGGGAAAGAACCAGACAAGTGGAGCGGTGCACAATGAACGCCTGTTGGGGGTGGTGGGGGGTGGGGGGGGGGGGGTCGTGGGACTCTTGTGTTGGCTCCAGAACTCGTCCCTTAGTGAAGTGTGGTTGTGATTCCGTGCACACCTCGCTAGCCTGGTTCCAGACTCGTGAATCCACGCCCACATCTCGATCTTGTCGAGCAAATTCAAAAGGTCTGGTGTTGCCGCTCGATGGAATCAATGGCTGTTCCTGCCCCCCCCTCCCTCCCGACTCCCCCCAAGTCGGGGAAACAACCGGTTCAGTCAGCGCCTTTACAGGCCGGCGTCGTTTTTAAGGAGCGTTTGTCGAACATCCGCGAGAGCCAGAATGGATAGAGACTGACGCAGCTACCAAGGCTGCTGTAAATCAAGTGAGCGAAACAACAGCTATTAAATCAGAACAGCTGTGCACTGAAGGCGATTAGAAAAAGAAGAAGAACAGATGAAAGTGTTGTTGCTGTTCTCCCTACGGGTTAATTTATCAGTTGGCTCCTCTGGTACTTGAGACATCGGATTCGGGATGTTTCAACGCTTATAGTTATTCTTGCATCCTGGAAGCGTCTGGCGTTCTCTTCAGTGTTTAACAGGGGATCCGTGATCCCTGGGGGGGCTTCATATAGTTTATCTGAAAATGCATGAAACGTATTATTAGCAGAGTTTATTTGATTTCATTTAATTTATTTAATTGTGAGCCCAGCTTAACATGCAAAGCTTTTTTATATAAAACATGTTCTAGTTAGTATGCTACAGGCTCCTCAGTCTGAATGATATTGAATCCCTTGCCTGCAGTAAACAGAATTCTTAAGTTATATTTTTATCACCTATTTATACTATAGAATCATTTATATCAGCATGATAAATGACGAAGCGAAGATGAAGATTCACTGTCAGGCTGAGACGATGAAATGAACAAACTGACATTTCAGTCTGAATAACAGAATCACACACACTCAGTTATTGAACCAAAGGGTGTTTTTTTTTCTTTTCTTTCTTGTGTCGGATAAAAAATACAGGAGCGCGACATCTTCTGACGTTTTTCCCTTGATGCCGCTGTAAAAAAAAAGCAGGAATTCACACATGGATGTTTTACCTGACACGCTGTTTCCCGACTAAACACGAAACGTGTACAAAGCTCCGCTGTGGAACCAGTGGAGTGTGTTAGTGGGATTAAAACAAAGATATAAATCCAGTTCTTTCTCCGGGGAGGTCGGGCTCAGATCTGCACGGCTGCCTTCGTCTCTCCTGCAACAGCCATGTTAAACGCTCAAAAGTCGCGGCTTGACCGAACATTAAAAAAGTGCCATATCGCAAATTTCCTGGATTTTATTTGAAGATCAGACATCTTGCAAGATATATTTTTATGGTCTCAAGTACCAACAGCTTATCTAAACCTAATACTCAAGCTTCTCTCTGAAGCTCCAAACAAGGTTGTTTTGCATTTGTTGTAATCCTCTCCTCTGATTGGCTGATTTAAATGGGTGTGAATAGGGGGCGGGGCCATGACTGCGCAGGTGTGACACCATCAAATTATGAAAGTGATGGCTCATTTTAACGTGCAATTTGTGAATCTAGCATCTAAAATCTTTACTGTAGGGACAATATCAATGACAGTTGATATGATATTGGACCTTGAAGGCAGCACAGCATAGATATGAGGGAATGTTCAGCAATTGATGCAAAACTCTTAAATAATATGGAAAAAAAAATAATGTGTCTATATATATTTATGTGTGTATATATATGTATATGTATATATGTATATATATGTGTGTGTATATATATGTGTATATATATGTGTGTGTATATATGTGTATATATATGTATATGTATATATATGTGTGTGTGTATATATGTATATGTATATATGTATATATATATATATATATATATATATATATATATATGTGTGTATATATATATGTGTATATATATGTGTGTGTATATATGTGTGTATATATATGTATATGTATATATATGTGTGTGTGTATATATGTATATGTATATATGTATATATATATATATATATATATATATATATATATATATATATATATATATATATATATATATATATATATATATATATATATATATATGTGTATATATATATATGTGTATATATATATATATGTGTATATATATGTGTATATATATATATATGTGTATATATATGTGTATATATATGTGTGTGTATATATATGTGTATATATATGTGTGTGTATATATATGTGTGTGTATATATGTGTATATGTGTATATATATATATATATATATATATATATATATGTAGATATATATATATATATGTAGATAGATAGATACTTACCTTTCTATCTTTTAGTTTTGGCTCATAACAATTATAGGACATTTTAGCCTGTCTTTATTTTTTTTAATGTCGGCACATGAGTTTTTGATATCGCGACCTCAGAAGACGATTTTATTAATGCTTTCAAAGATGTTTCTGTGGGCTGTTAGTCACAATAATCACTATATTACTAATTTGAAACACCACAAGTGTACTTTTACTATCCTGAATACTGTATCTCCTATAATAAATCCATAACATTAACGTTATTTTAATAGTGTTGCATGGATTCCCGTCAATGTCGTCTTGTGTCTAATACAAAAACCCCTGAACGTACGCTCTGAAGGAGCCCTAACCAGGAGACAATAGCTCCCGTCCTCCCTCGCCGCTTCACGTCGCCTTTAGTGCCGTCTCCGGCGATTGTTAGTGGCAGGAAATTACATATTGTGAGTTTAGGTGGTTTTAAAGAAGCTTAATTATTTAAAGTGAATAGAAAGCTATTTTCGTAAAGTGCTTTTCAAGAACGCGGAGACGTGGAGGAGACCCCCCTCCCCCCACCCACCGAAATAGAAATTATTCATACGCATTACTAGAGGAGACATTAGCGAAAGCCATGTCTTTTAGACGCACAACAACTCTTATGTAATTCTTTTGACACGGTTTGCCAGCTGGCTTCCATGAGTGTCTCCATTCTGTGCACGATGCAAAACCAAGAGCTGCGGTTCGTCTCCAGATTCACCAGACGTTTTGCTTTTATCATTGGTGTGGTGGAGGTTGATCAGCCAGTTAAAGGTGTGTGTCTGTGTGTGTGTGTTTTGCACTTGCACATTAATGAAAATGTGCAGCATTCTGCAGCGTCGGCCCTGAACGCCTCTGCCAGCGGAGACACTTGACACTGATGGGCACCAATTACGAAGCAGAATACACGGGTTGTGTTCGGTGGCGTTGAGCCTGCAGACAAATTATCCCGGAGTGACAGCTCCACTGAATGCATGGAATTTTGTGGGAATTGATCTCATGCCCTTTTCCCGTCGCTGGCGCTGTGCTCTACCCACTGAACCTCACCCAATCAATAAGCAGGAGTAAGCGGGGGGGACAGAAATAGGGTGTCCTGGGCACAAAAGAGGGAAAACAAATAATTTATTGGGGGACGAAGACTATGTAGAACCACGAGAACGTAGATCCAGCATGTTGAAGACGTTTCAGACATTTTACATATCTCAATCCTCCGTTCTCCCTGTTCTATTATTATCTCGCTCATTCTCATGCAGATTGCCCTCAAGGTGTTATCCATATTTTAATTTTTCTAAGTATTTCACTTCAATCCTGTCACCAGAATGTCTGCGTGATGTATCCTAGACAGAACCGAATCAGCCCCAGCCGAGGTTATCGGTGTATTATATTATCCTATACATTATACATGCATTTCTGTGCCGTCGTAGGTGTGTGAATTAAATATTGTTCGGTATTTATCATACATTATCGTGCCTCGTAATGATGTGGACGGCGTGCTTGAAGGAAGGAATAAAAAAAGGTCAGTGCTGCCTCTCAGGCTGTGTGTGTGTGTGTGTGTGTGTGTGTGTGTGTACAGTATTCCGCCTTGAATTGGCGCTGGCAGGACCTAACCACATCCTTGGCCCTAACCTTAACCTCCCACAACCTGAAGCATGCACAGCTTGTTGTGGGTGATAAAAAGCCTGGGACCAAGTGCTTTCCTGAGGGAATTTGGCCTGGAAAGAATAAAAAAAAAAAAAAAAAAAAGCTTTCTCTCCTTGTGCTGAACAAATAATTAAGTCCCAGCAGCCACATATCACATTTAAACGTGGTTTATTAACATTCCGTTGCTGCTCTTGTGGAGTTTATCTGATGCTTCGAAGTGACATTTGACTCTCAGGTGACTCGTATGACTGAGGCCATCTTAGGCCTTCTTAATGTCACCGTGTGATTTATGTAGACAAAATGTCCACCGGGAGGAGGCTGAGAGCAGAAGATGTAGGGTGGGTGTGATGGGGTGGGGGGTGGGGGGCGGTGGTTTTGGCTGAAATATTAATGTATGGGAAGGGAAACATGTGGAATGCGTGTTGCCGGATGTGTGAATAATTGATGAAGCTTCCCTTTTATAAAGTGCTCGCGATGTCCCGTGCACGGGAGTCTAATGGCAGAAACGCGTAACTATAGGATCTTAGCGTACGCCATCCACAGTCAAAATATTGGAAGTTTCAGAGAAACAAAATCTGTGAAAAGTTAGATTCATATTCATTAGATCCTATTTTCTAAATATTGAAATCCCATATCACTTGCTGCTCTCCATGTTGCTTCCCAGCGCTTTACTTATAATTCAAAGCTCTGTTTCTCCCGTTTCTTCCTGCAGCCGACGCATCGCAAGACCTGTAAGTTTGCACATGAAGACATGAGCCGGTTTAGCTGTGACTTTATTACTCGCGCTGAGATGGGTCTTACTCCAAGATGCATTCACACATGCTCAGGAAAATCCCAGCACTATCACCTAACACAATAGAATCTGGGCCTCGACTCATTTATTCATAAGCGTATAAAAGGAACATGCAGCGGTTGTTTCATTATGCAGGAAAATAAGTATAAAGTAAGAGATTTATCATCATGAATCAGGTTTTACTTGGCCTGTCAACACAATATCAAACCTTATATATGGACTGACATCCCAACTATCAGCGTAAATTGCAGTTTACTTCTTACAGTATCTATATTTGCATTTTACCATTTCTCAACAGACACAACTCACTGGCCAGACATAAAACAGAATTCTTCTTACACTTTCACTTTTCTATAGGTATGCATATTTCCCATGGTCACAGCACTAGTAATTTGACTGAATAAATAAATAATGAGTGGAATTTGAATGGTATTTAAAGAGGGAGGTTGACAGCAACCTTCTGTACATAAATGAAGGTGAGGTCAGTCTGTTTTCTGCAGGAGCCGCTACCAGCGCCGTTAATTAGCGGCATCACAATTCCATTTTTTCTTAAAGGCCACCGTGTCTTCTACCCTTATCTATCTGTACTTAACGAGAAAACGGAAACACCAAACCCCGTCGTGTATTATTATTATTATTTTTTTTTTCTTTTTCCACGACGGCTATTAATGGAACAGAATGAAAGGCTCGGCGCGAGTGAGACACAGCCGCTGTAGGCACTAATATGCACTTCTCTCCCAGGCATCGAGTGCACTCTTTGATCCCAGCTGGAGTCAGAGATGCTTCGGGGATATGATGGAATATTTTATTGCGGTTGTAGGGGGGAAAAAAAGCAATTGGCGGGGTTACGTCAGTGCCGGTCGCACCCCTCTCCCTTTCCTACGGTGTAAGTTAAGCTTTTTAAAGCCTCAGCTGGATATCCCAGTGACTGTTTTGCATGTTGTTAAACTGTGTGGTTTACAAAAGCTCCCTCTGTATTTGAGGAATATGTGTGTGTGTGTGTTGGGTAAGTGGATGAGGGCGGTATGTTTCCGGGTAGATGGTTTGGCAAAGATGAGGCTGACACTCCACGCCAGAAGGAGCCTCTCGCTCCTCTACAGCAGAATAATGAAGATGAAGCTGGGGGATAAGGCAGTGGGAAGATTGGAGGGTCAACGTGTGAGATCAATGCGTGGAGGAGAAGTTGAGATGGATGGAGGTGGGAGCAGACACGTTCCCTGTTTCTCAGAAATGGAGACTTGATTAAAAGAATCCATATTTTTTTTTTTCACAAGAAAAAAAATCACAAGGCATAATTCATTCTTTCCCTCATTGCAGCATCCCTGCAAATTTTTAAATTTGCTCATATGAGACGGGAAAACCGTCCGGCAATAACCTGTCACAATTCCCCCGTTAAGAGCATTTTCCTTCCATTTGTGCTCACTAGTGTCTGTCTAGAGCGAAGCATGCGGCATTGTGGGCAATAATAAGCAAGCTTGTGCTTTTGTGTTGGGTCATATGTAGGGCAAGGCCATCAAACACTGGACATAAGTCAGAAAATAGACCTGCATTTGTTCTCCGGTAATCCATAACAGCTGGTGTGTGTGTGTGTAAGTGTGTGCGTGTTCATGACGGCTATCATGCGTCGGCGTGCACACGCGTGCGTGCGCGTGTGTGCACGTGATGACGGGGACAGGAGATAGTGAGGCCAGATGGGTCCAGCTGTGGATCTGGTGGCCTAGATAAAAGCTCGACGGGTGCCACCACCTCCATGAGATGCCAGAGGCTGCAGACGAGGTGTTAAAGGTGCAGTTCAACCTTTCTGCTGCATGCACTTAGTATTTATGTGATTCTTTCAAATTCAGCAAATATCTCCTCATCTGTTTTGTGAATCCACTGTAAAATAAGGTTGATGTTCACAAATCACAAAAGTATTCTTGAACAAATCTTCCCCTTTTGGCTTTTTATTACTGTGCAAAGATTATGTTTTTTGCTCAAATTAGAAGCAAAAAGGCTGAATACAAGTTTACAAATGTATGTTTTGCTTTCTGAATGAACTGGTGCTTATTATTTTAATGAGAGAGGGATCCCTATTAGTTTATTTTTCCCCTTTTCATTTATTGATTTAATTTTTCCTTTTTCCCCTGTATGTATTATTTGCCTATAATATATTTAGGCTGTTTTAATTAGCTGCCTTTCTCCAGCTAAGGTTTTAAAGTGTGGAGGGCTAAATGAATTCCAAAAATCCATCTCACCAAGAACTGTTTTTTAATGAATGCTGCAATGAATACAAATTAAAAAAAAGAAAAATTGTAGCACTGTGGAACTATTGTCTTTGTGAAGCTGTTGGAAATTAACAGGTTTTTATAATTGATCATTATTTGCATGAATAGTGAAAATCAAAACTTTTCAATCTAACATTAAAATCCTAATTTCTCACAATATAAAACGGGGAAATTCAGCATGTGGCAATGCAAAAATTAAAGGTGCAGTTTGTAGGAATTAGGTGCATTAAGCAGCGGTTATCAGAACAGCATGTGCAGGAATAGAGAAAGGGGGCGGGGCTAAAAGCGTGATTTACGATCTGGTAGCCAATCCTGGTCCAGTATTTAACTAACACAAATGTGATTTGGAAAGTTGAGACATCCAGTGCACACACACACACACACACACACACACACACACACACACACACACACACACACACACACACACACACACACACTGAGAAATGGATTTTAAAGTTAAGTGGGAGACATCTGGCGTCCAGTAGTTAAAACTCCGAAATGAAACACATTTGCATATTCATAGATTCTGCCACTTTTAATTAAGGGAGAAGGAGAAGATGCCATTTTAAGGTTTATACCTCTGTAATTATACTTTTTATTAACATATCAGGCACACATTATTGTACCCAGCAGAGTGTCTTAATATATATCTGCAAGCGATATTTAATTTTTCTGTCGAGCGTCAAACCGATTCATCGTTTTTTTTCAAATCTGGAGGGCAATGTGAGGCAGAATTAAGCGATTTTTCTTATTTTCGAATAGTGGCGCGCGGGACAGGGCCGGCGGCTCGTATGCGGCACACGCAAAAATTGAAAAAAAAAAACAATTACGAGGCCATTATGAAAGCAGGAGGTGGAGGGCTGACCTGAAGAGAAGGAGGTGAAGTATTCAGCCTCCGTCCTTTTATTCCTCGGGAGAGAACGCGAGAAAGAGGGAGAGGGAGACCCCAGGGAGAGCGACACAGGACAGATTAATGCAGAGGCTTTAATATTTCAGATGCAAACGTACTACTGCTGCTCTCTTTCTCCCCTCTCTCTCTCTCTTTCTTTCTTTCTCTCCGGCTCAGGAAAGTGGGCTGGAATTTCTTCGCTCTCATGTCTCCCTTCGCTGGCAGGAAGCATGAATGTGTTTTTTCAAAGCTTCCCCGTCGACTCATTGTGACAGCACACGGTGGATCTGCAAGAGACATATGTATATAGATGAATGCGGTGTGTGTGTGTGTGTGTGTCTATTTTTTTTTTTGTGCATGGAGTGCACTTTGCGTCGAAAAGCTCTTGACCTTGCAAACATCCCTTGTCTTTTCTTTTGCTTACGGAACGTCGAAATGTCACAACGGATGAGATACAGGAGCGGTTCTGTGTCTGCACGAACAAAAAAAACATCATTGGCCAGACAGCGAGTGTCTTGAAATGTCAGAAAAAATACATGGTGATCACTTCATCAGAACCAGAGGGGAATATATATATATATATATATATATATATATATATATATATATATATATATATATATATATATATATCCTGGCTTAAGACTTAAGGATTGACCATAATATATATTGCAGCATGCATAGGTTTCCATCATGTCTGCTGGTGAAGTAAATCCAGCCTAAGAAGATTAGAATTGAAACCCCCCCCCTCCTCTTTACATGTGTGTGTGTGTGTGTGTGTGACCCAGCCACATAAAGGATCTCCATGCACGTAGACTTACAGTGTGTGTGTCATGACACATCTCCTATGGGACTCGTGTGCCAAGCTTTTAGAGAGTAATGGAAAAAAAAAAACCTCGAGCATCCTTATTTCCTTTTTTAATGACAGTAATGTTAACAGGTTTTTTTTATTTCCTCAAAAGCTCCAGCTGTTCTCCATTACAGTTTTGTCAAAACAGAAGCAAGTTTGATGTGTGGGCATTTTTATTTTTTAAGAACTCGATATGCTGATAGAGATTAGCAAAATTTTGGGTCCCATAGTGCGTACAAGACTCCCACCATATGTTATTTACAGACCGAAGCTAAATGTTTAAACACAGTGTTTAATTTTCATAGCTGAGCATTGAAAAGATGGTTAAAGGTTTTTTTTTAAGGGTCTAAGGACCTGTAAATCCAATTAAGATAAGATAAGATGTGACTTTATTGATCCCACAACGGGGAAACTTGCTTGTTACTGCAGCGTACAGAGTAAAGAAAAATAAATAAATAAATAAAAGCTAAAGAAAATAAAAGCTATAAAAAATAAAAATACACAACACTGTGTACAAAATTCGTAGAATTTGTTGATCCACATACACAGTATGCATTATGGACATAAGAATGGAGAAAAAATACTAATAAATAGCAAGAAAAAATATGCATAAGCAAAGCATATATACATACATACATGCACGTACACACATATTTACATATTTGCATATAAATACACACATACACACATGTACACATACATAGCTAATGCATACTTATTTGTAATTGTTATTAATTGGGGCGAATCTGTGATTTGTGATTTTCGTCTCTACAAATAAAAGTAACCTGAAAATTTCTGAATGCTTGATCACGTGACCTGAGTGTCACGTGACCACGGTGATTGTGGTCTTGACGTCGGGCCTCGTTGAACTAAAGGTTCTACTATCTGCATTCACGGAATTTTAAGCAGACCGTCGTCAGGAGATTGAAGTTAGTTAGTATGAGGTGGATTTTATGTGCGGCACTACGGTTTCATTGTGTGGCGCAGCGCCACATGACGCTCAAATGGCAGAGCAAAAAGTGTGAAAATGCAGATCCAGAAAATCCAGATGTCGTATACTGAGCACTTCTAATTAACGTTCCTGATGTCAAACAAGGTCAGAGGCCGCGTCCCGCCCCTTTTTCCGCAAGGTGCGACCGGCGTTACACAGGAGACGTGCGGGGGGAGAGCGTCAGCGCGGCGGCGCCGGGTTTTGTCGTGAAATATTTACAGGCTTTTCACTGCAGCGTCGGTTTAGGAACGCTGAGCTGTGGCGGGAAAGCCTGCATCCACCCCTGTTAGGATCTTTTATAAATCCTGGTGTTTTCTCAGAGGAGGAAAAAACACCTGATTCCTCTGTGACTTCCACGATGATGCCTGTATTCCCCCTCCTCTGGTAGTAATGAAATAACTGTTCAACTCTTTTTTTTTTGTTTTGCACAATAGTAAAAACTTGCTCTGATCTTCAGTCAAATCCAGGTTAAACCTCCAAAGGGAGACCAGCCCTGCTACTCTATTTTTTTCCATTTTCAGGACAGATTCATTCTGTACTTGTTTTTTTTTTTTTTTTTTCCCATTTCTGCTCTCGTCACGGTGTTCAATTGACGCATACTATTTAAGATGTCATTCTTCATCTACCTCCCGCTCCCGGGGCCCGGGGCTGCTCGTCGGAGAATGAAGTCGTCTTCCTCTTCGCTTCCCAGAGCTGCACATGTCACCGGCAGTGAGAGCGCGCCACGGAAGAAAGACACATGCTCGGCTTCTCATTACGTACTCTCCTTTTTTTCCTTTGTTGCACTCCATCCATTTAACACACACACACACATGCTCGCATGCACACACACACCTACAGCTACGCTATCCGTCTCCCTGGAGGTCTTCGAGCCAAACAGTGTGTTAATGTGCGGATGTGTTTGACACACACACCTTGTTCCCCCCCTCTCTTTTTTTTCTTTTCTCTCCTCTTTCCCGCATATCACTGGTTTTCACACACACACACACACACACACACACACACACACACACACACACACACACACACACAGCATAACTAATATTTTCTGTAATCTAATGTTGTGGCTGTGACAATTGAGGTAATGAACCTAGTCAAAGTCAAAGTCAATTTTTATTGTCAATTTCTTCACATGTACTTGACATACAAAGGAATCGAAATTTCGTTTCTCACTATCCTATGCGTTTTACATTACATTACTAAACTACAACGGTAAAGTGCAGTAGCTTAAGGCTACTTTTGCCTAGAGTTGCTAAACTAAACTAGAAACAAACAAACACGTATGACAGGAAAAGACATGAGTAGTAGGGAGTGGAAGGACAAATTCAACAAGACAAAACAGACAAAACAAGACAGTACTGATTGTCCCAGTTATGTGCATTATGTTGTTGTTGTAATGTAATGACTAGTGCAATAACAATATATATAAATTAGGGATGCACCGATGTGAAAATTTCGGCCGATATCAATATCCGATATACATATCGGCAGTCACTGCCGATATCGATATTTGCCGATATCGATATATGTAGAGAAAAAAAGTTTTCTGTAGTGTCACAAATTCAGTACCAGAAAAAAACACTGTACATTTGAAAAGCACAACAGTGCTCTTTATTTAAAGGAAGTCATGTGGTTAGAGGAAGTACGGCGGAGCGGACCCGATGGAGCTCCGCGAAGGACACCCCGGAGGAACGTTCCACGCATTTTTTTGTCTTTTCGGGCGATGCGATGTGACGGAGGAGCCCGCTAGGACCAGCTAGCTTAGCGCGTCGCCGAGAAACACGCAGACAGTGACCCAACTAACTGTAGCGGTTTAACTCTGCCAATTGTTGACATCGGCCAGAATTTGTTGACATCGGACCGATGCCGATAAGTTATAAACCGTGACATATCGGCCGATATATATCGGTTGGCCGATATATCGTGCATCACTAATATAAATATAAATATACCAGCAGCAAGTGTGTGCAGTGTGTTTAGGTGGGTGGGTGGGGGGGAGACAGTCCAGTGACCTAGACATGGTTTGCCAGTCTGGTGTTCCTTCTGGCTGGGGCTGGGGGTGAGAGGGAGGAGGGAAGAGAGTTCAGCAGTCTCACGGCCTGGTGGAAGAAGCTGTTCCTGAGTCTGGTGGTGCGGGAGCGGAGGCTCCTGTACCTCTTTCCAGAGGGCAGGAGGCTGAACAGACTGTGTGCAGGGTGACTTGTATCCCTGGCAATTGTGATGGCTTTGCGGCTGAGGCGGGTGGTGTAAAGGTCTTGCAGGGAGGGGAGTGGTACACCGATTATCCTTTCAGCTGTTCTCACGATGCGTTGCAGAGCCTTCCTGTTGTAGTCAGTGCAGCTCCCGCCCCACACGGTAATGCAGTCGGTCTGGATGCTTTCGATGGTTCCTCTGTAGAACGTGGTCATGATGGGTGGCGGCACACTTGCCCGCTTCAGTTTACGCAGGAAGTAGAGACGTTGCTGTGCTTTCTTGGCCAGTGATGCGGTGTTGGTGGTCCAGGAGAGGTCATCACTGATGTGCACCCCCAGGAACTTGGTGCTGCTCACCCTTTTCACTGCCGCACCGTCGATGGTCAAAGGGGGGTGTTGGGTGTGGCCTCTCTGGAAGCTGACAACAATCTCTTTGGTCTTGCTGATGTTTAGCAAGAGGTGTCTTTGCAGGTGCACCATTTGGTCAGTAATGAAAAAGTGATGAAGTGAACTTTTAACTCGAATGTACGATTTTTTTATACACTCCTGCAGTATGTTGCAGTATGGTTTTAAAATTGTGCAGTTTTTTTTATCTATTTTTGATTTTCACTGTGTTCTTAGATGCATAACTAAGGCTTTAATGTTCACTGTCGGCATTGTCAAACGTCGTCTTTGAATTCTTTGCACAAAAAAGGGAGCCGCAACACCGCCACCTACCTCTGTAAGTGCTGCGTCGCGTTAAGACAAAACAAAGTTTCCAGCCCTAATTGGCTCCTTTTTCTTTATGCACAGAGGAGTCAAACCGAATCTGGCGTGTGACATTTATAGAATAGTCTTAAACTGTGCCTCAGACACAATACAAAGACGAGTTTTTAGAGGCGCTCTGATTGAATCCAAAATCAATGGAAGCGACGCGAGTGGGCTCCATCAGACGTGAATTGATGCTGCAGAGAGAAATCAATGGTTGCTAGTTAGCCGTACAATAAAGGCGTTTTGGCTTTAACGCGTAATATGAATACATATGTTTGAGAATACAGGATTTCAACCTGAATTTGTCAGTTCTCTCTATTTCAGGGGTGCAAAAAAACACAGCTAAATGTACTGATGAAGGTCCAGAGTTGTAGTGATCAGTAGAATCAGGTGTGTTTTTGCTTTCTTGGAACAACTGGACTAATCCTGGCTATTTCTGTTGTGCATTTACACGTTAAGAGTGTTATAACCTTGCACACAGAACATGAGACATTATGGAAAGTGATGCTATAACACCTTAATTATAGTTTTACTGAGGGCTCTTCATTAATTGCATTTAAGGCCCTGGTTCTTAGGGCGTTATATCTAATAGAGTTGTGTTCGGAGGAGATAATATGATATTGTCTGTCTTTCTTGCAGCTTAATGATGCTATCCTTTTTCACCCCTCTACGTTCGGTCCGGTCGAGCTTTTAGAGGTTAAGCAGGACTCGGCAGAAGCTGCAGAGAGCAACAGGAACATGATGTTAAAAGAGGTGGAGAGACACGGAGGGATGGAGGACGGAACAGGGGGGGAACGCAGCAATGAGAGTATCATTCTCAGTTACACTGTTTCACATGGTGGGGCCCCTCTTTAAAAGGCCAATTACTCTGTAATAGTCCTAGACCGACTAGGTGATTTCTCACTGCTGAGTGGAATGGCAGCGCCAGAGTGGAGTCAGTCCAGTGGAGAGACCCAATCATCATCGCACTGGAGTAAGGGGAGTCGAGGGACGCGCACACAGATGTGTGTGTGTGTGTGTGTCGTGCATGTGTGTTTTGTGTGTGTGTGTGCATTGTGAACAGTTAGTGTGCATAATTGCCACTATTCCACTGGATTCATTATGGAATGTGACCTTCAAGCACGACAATGATCCCCCAATGTAAGTGAAATGTTGCGTGTTGGCATATGTGTGTGTGTGTGTGTGTGTGACATAACCCCTACCTGGGGGGGGGGGGCGATTACGTGAACCTTCTCTGACGCAGTTCAGTAAATCAGGCCTGAACCACAGGACTGAATTCATTATTAATTCATATACTTCATACGTACTACATTAATTCTATATCATTTCCCTTTAAAATTGCTATAATTGAAAGTGAATTCAATTAAAGGGGAAAAAAAGGACCGTTAATTGACAGCTGTGATAAATGGTTGTTCGGTGTGAAATTCCCTTTATTTCTCTCTAACTGTAGTTTTGCTTTTTTTTCATCACCTTTCCTATTTCCTTCACCCAGGTCAGAACTACTGTAATCAGTTGCTTGTAAATTCTGCAAAGCAGGGATTCAAGCTGGATTCTGTGCCTTCCAGGCGCTCGTGTCACTTCAGATAGCGACGTCAGGGCTGGAGTATTAATAGACAAGGCTGGGACTATTTAAGGAGTGAACAGGAGTCGACCAGACAAAAAAAATGTATATATGCAGGCACATTTAAACTCATATCCTGCAGAAATTGAGAAAAAAAATCATGAAATCACCTGACAAAAAAATATTGATTAATTTCCATTAGTTCAAGATGATCAAAACCAGCAAAAAGTAAACCGTTGATTTTAGAATGGGGTGGCGTTAACGCCGCTAATTACCAGAAAATATGAATAAATCAGTCGATTTAGGAAACGAGATGGAAATGAGCTCCATATTCTGTTCCACCGCTATGATGATTTAATAATGTATGTTTCCCATGAAATGCGTTTATTCGAGTGGGATTGTTTTGGTGGATATTGCATGCGACTGCTGCAGTAATTAAAAAAAAAAAAAAAAAAAGCGAAATTGGGCGTCCACACTCGCTGACCACTTGTGAGTATATTTTGGGGATCAACAGATTGGAACAGATCAGATTAAAAAAAGGAGAAAAACAAAAAACCCTCCCGTTCTGATGAAGCATGGCTGCCGCGGATGTGACAGTAATATCAATGGAACCCGCGACGCCTCCCCGATGCTCAACAAGGGATGTCGGACTTAATCATCAAACGGCTAATCAGCAAGATGAAATGAACTTTAGCAACACTCGCACTCCGCTGAGCAATCTGACGGCCTGTCAATCACGTCGGTGCGATTTTTATGATTTTTTTTTTATTTGGAATTAAAAGGCGGCGGCGGCGGCGGCTCTAACCGTGACCCGGGGCCTCGCCGCTCGTGGATTGCACACAACGGACAAACATCGCTCATTACGGAGGGAGAACCATGTGGCACACATGCATAAATAAACATTTCGCACATTTAAAATCTGCCCAAATCGGCTCTAATATGATAGTCGCTGAAATAAAAAAACAGGATTTGCTCAGAGGACAAGATGGAGAATCCTCCCGACCTCCCAGGCGGGCTTTATTAGTCCCGACTCAGTGGTTTCCGTTTCTAAGCCTGCTTACCACAAGCTAATGGCTGCGTATGAATGTTTAAACACCAGGACGTGATCAAAGATTTTTTAGACTTTTTTAGTGTCTGTGTGTGTGTGTGTGTGTGTGTGTGTGACAGGGCCAAGCCCCGCCCCCTGTGGCCTTCACCGGCCTCTATAATAAAGATCATCTAGTGAAGTCATGCTGAAAAGGCCCAGATGACAATGTTGCTGCATTATTGTGTGTGTGCGTGTGTGTGTGTGTGTGTGTGTGTGTGTGTGTGTGTGTGTGTGTGTTAGGAGAAGTGGTTTTCATACCAAAAACCTGCCAAGATTGTCATTTAAAATCATCCAAATGCAGCAGAAAGAGGTTAGGGTGGTGAAAAAAGATGAGAATAAAAAAAAAAAATCAGCATTTCACATACACGTCAGCTGACAGCTCTGCATGTGCCCGTGTGTGTGTGTGTTTGTGTGTGTGTGTGTGTGTGTGTGTGTGTTACATGGAAGCGCGCATCGCTGCGTGGTTCGTCACGTTCTGT
>JAYKQN010000015.1:21310000-21360000 GCA_036785175.1 Eupleurogrammus muticus
GTAAATGGCGCCATTTTTTTCAGGCGGTACGTGCCACGCCGTTTGCTTGTGTCATTCGTCCAATGAAATAGAATAAATAAAACAAAACTGGCAATTAAGACAAAGGATCTGCAGTCTTTTTTATTTAAAAAGGGAAAACTTAACTAATAGCTTATATATTAACTCATATATATATATATATATATATATATATATATATATATATATATATATATATATATGCTAATTAGTGATAATTGGATCAAATAATTTAACTTGTGGTGTGAAATCGTCCTTTGTTGTGGTTAGTATGCCACATTGCGACCTATGGGTCAAAAACTTTTCTTTTTTGTTTTTAATGTGTCAGATTTTTCCCGATTGTCCCCTGAAGCAGCTTTGATTTCATAGCCGCCATATTGGATCCTTTCTGGTCGCCCTGGTTGCTCCTGGGTTGGCCGCCAGCTGGAGACCGGCTCTACAAATCCTATCAATTACGCCTCATTTCCATCCTGGAGTAAGTCCTGCACGTCTTAATTTGCGAGCACACGTGTGGTCGTCCGTCCTCCTCACGCCTCTGGGCGACGGAGCTCACACATCATCTCTCTTTTTTTTTTTTACCACCGCGTTGATTCCGAAAGACAAATCGGACAAATCGGAATAGGATCTATGAGGACTTCAGAAGCGCCGTGTCGATATCTCTGATCCCATTTTTACAGCGAAGACAGGGAGGGGGGGGGTAGAAAATGATCAATGCGCTTCTGTCATGCAGTCATAGTTTTCCCGATGTCTTGATTAGGGGAACGGGCGGAAAAACATCAATTCACATTAGAATCTCCATTCTTATCTCTTATCGTATCAGGTGCGATCACGGCGAAATGAACTGTCACTTCCCCTTAATATGTGCAGTAAAACCAGTTACAGCAAATGTTAATATTGATGTATTATTTGGAAATTGATCAAAAAACTCAATTCAACTGAGAGACAGTGCATTGAAGCATTATTTTATTTTATATTAAATTTTATGTGTTTTTTTTCCTCTTACAGTCAGTTTGCTCCACTGAACGTCTTAATTGCACTTGTTACCTATGCAGAATTTATTTAAAATATGCATAAAGTTAACTTAGCACAGTATATAATGCTCACATTTTCCTATTCATTTAATGGAAAATCAGGTTTGAATGACACCCAGGAATTGGAAATCGCATCATGACATTCCCAGAGACCCTTCCCCTTAGTGTTGATTATAACTAGTTGTCATTTTAAAACGTCCATCTGCACAGCGCTGGTAATTGTCCCTCTGTCACTGTTCATTTGTCTCCATTTCTCAGTATTAGTGCACTAAATGAATTCCATGTTTTGAATGGCACACTCCTAAGCACCGATATCAATTCTCTTTAATGAAAACATCGAGAAAAGCGCAAGTCAAGTTTAATGAGTATTAGATCATGTCTCTATATATATACTACAGTTCCGGGCTGTGTAATAAATGCGGTGAAATGTGGCGTAGTGAAATGGAATCATGCTCTGCACATTTATGAAGCCAGTCCATGTAATTTTTTTTTCTTTTAAAAATCACATCTGAAAAAAAGAATGTGTGCTTGCTCTCGTCTTTTTTTTTTTTTTTTTCTTTGGATGGTCTTTGGTGATTTAAGGAGGCGCGCGGATTGCCGCATTGACTTCAAAGCATCGGGTAGAGAATGTGAAGAATTAATCCATCACTTTAATGCATGATGGTCTGGAATGATGGTGCCGACGGAACTGCTCCACACTGCATTTTTATACTGCACCTGCAGCTAAAGACGCTTTGTAATGGGCCTTTTCCCTTGTTCTTTTTTTTCCGTGTGTTATACGGATGAGGAATGAGCCGATGTTACAGCAGCTTCCTTTTTGCCTGGTTCCAACATAATCAATATAATCACACATCATTCCTCAGATGCCGGCGTGTGTAAAGTTGTTTTATAATGACTGACAGCACATGAAATGTCTGTTTTAAATCCCATCCGATAATTAGGATATTTTCAGCACCAAATTTCCTGGTAAATGCGTCCAATAGCTGTGGAGATATTTGGACGAGGCTTTGGTCGGATGGACACGCCAAAGCTGGAGCGTCCTCCGCTGCCAAAGCCCGATATAAACCCATCTCCATGACTACGGCGTTTATTTTCTGAATTTTAAATAGACTTTTCCGAAGCGTTTATCCTTCCAGCTACTTACCAGTAATTACATTCACCTGGCGTCCCAGGTGTAATTTAATCCCGGCTGATTAGATATCTACAATACAAACCGGTGGGACCGACGAGAACAAAGCACCGTGTCAAACGCCTCTGTGTGTGTGTGTGTGTGTGTGTGTGTGTGTGGAGAGAGGGCAGCTTCCAGATCTATTGCCATTGTCGTGAACCCCGCTAATGTGTGGTGGAATAAAAAGAAGCGGGAAGCGATGCCAGTTTGCTCCGAGCCACGGAGGTCTGGTGTCAGCGCCGTTAATTAGTCATATTAGCATCGGCTATGTCTGAGTGTCCTATTGAGAGGAGGCCACTTATAACACGCTGCCCCGTGTTCACCGTTACATAACAGTCTCTTATTATCCTGTCCTCTTCAACAGGGAATAAACTAATATGTCGAATTTGCAAAAAAAAAAAAAAAAAGAAGACGCAGGGATCTGAGGGAGCTTTGCATAAACCCGTGATTGTATTACCATATTTTCAGGACTATAGGGGCACCGTACTAAAAGGCTCAGTCTCAGTTCTATGTGTCATTAGGGGAGGGTTTTATATACAGAAATAGACATGTACAAAAATAGAGCGCTTTATTTAAGTATTGATTACAAAGTACTAGCATTTTTTACTTATCGCGTACATGGTAAAACACATGGATAAAACAAGCACACAAGTGTGTGTATTTAAAAACAGAGCGGGGTAATGTCATCAATCAAACCATCAAAGTCCTCATCCTCTGTTTCTGATTACAACAGCAGCTAAGTCTCCATCAAACATGCCAGCTTCAATTTCTTCACCATCAGAGTCACTTTCCTCTAAATGATGCGTTATAATCCGCTGGAAGTTGCTAGCTTTACTGCTTTTAGTTGAATGGTGACCGTCGGAACGCTTCTCCCACTCGTTCTTTACTCTGTGATCCACTGATCCGGTCTTTGCTCGGTGATCCACTGATCCGGTCTTTGCTCTGTGATCCACAGATCAGGTCTTAGCTCTGTGATCCACTGATCAAGTCTTTGCTCTGTGATCCACTTATCCGGTCTTTGCTCTGTGATCCACTGATCCAGTCTCTGCTCTGTGATCCACAGAACAGGTCTTAGCTCTGTGATCCACTGATCAAGTCTTTGCTCTGTGATCCACTGATCCGGTCTTTGCTCTGTGATCCACTGATCCGGTCTTTGCTCTGTGATCCACAGATCAGGTCTTAGCTCTGTGATCCACTGATCAAGTCTTTGCTCTGTGATCCACTGATCCGGTCTTTGCTCTGTGATCCACTGATCCGGTCTTTGCTCTGTGATCCACTGATCCAGTCTTTGCTCTCTGATTCACTGATCCAGTCTTTGCTCTGTGATCCACTGATCCAGTCTCTGCTCTGTGATCCACTGATCCAGTCTTTCCTCCAACTCGTACCCCCTGTCTTATGTCTTAAACTCAGCTGTGTAGCTGATTCCCTTCAGTTTAAACTGTGCTTTATCAGCGTGTCTCTTTACCATTTTCAGGTTGTTAAAACAACGATGTTCTGCATAACGCACATCCCCGTTATTTTATCTACAATCCATGCCCACACTTCCCATACATACAGACATAGGGTGCGCTGCACATTTTGAAGAAAATATAAGACTTTTATGTGCGCCTTATAGTCGTGAAAATACGGTAAATGCTGAATGTTTGTCTTATACTAGTGACGTCTTGACCTTTTTTAAACAGGATCCATAATATCAGATTTGCTCCTGAGAGGCTGTCGACATCCTTACCACTTGACCCAAAAAAAAATCTATAATACTATGCAAAGGATAGAAATGTGTGGGTGATTTTTTTTTATTGACCCCCCGTTGCGACCTACTCACTCTGCCCAGCAAAAAAAAAAAAAAAAATTAAACACATGTAAATTACTCCTCATGCTTTATCACTTGTCACCTGATTTATCTCGGAGCTGCTAAAATAATGTGATGCGGCGCCGCCGTCGCACTGACTGATGTCTCCCTGTCACGTTGCTGCCTCGCCCTTATTCTTATTACTCTTATTCATTTCCTCCCACAAGTGCGGCAGATATGAAACCGACACGCGGCGAGATTCCGATTTTTCCATCGGAATTGCGCCGCGGATCCCTGCGCGCATGACAAACCGGCGTGAGATGAAGTGAAACAGAAATCAGTCACGTCACGTCCTCCACCCAAACCATCAATCAGCAGCTTTTCAATCAGCCACGCGGCGCAATTAAAGTCTGAGCCCATTAAAAACGTCACTGACCATCATCGGGTTTGTCGATTTTTCAATCGCGTCGGCTGTGCAGAGCCGCACGACATCCGCAAGTTATTTACTCCTCATATAAAATGTATAAACCTGTGGGATATTTTAAGCTAATTAATTGAAACCACAATTTTAGTTTGAAGGAACGTACGGATGCCTCATCTAGGAATGAGGACTCATGCTAACTAGTCGACGGGAAAAGAAACGCAAACAAATGTGGGAAATGATATTAAAATAAAGGGCGAAGTGTTTTAGCCCTGACAATGATTGATTACGCTTTCTGCTCCGATACTGGTGACGGATCGATCGCAGGCGTCACAGGCTGTGACTAAATGAAAACAGCACAAACGGGAAAATAAGAATCTTTTCATTACTGGAAAAAAAGAGCTGCCATGAGACATTCAGAGCCAGAACAGCTTGAAATGAAGTCTTTTTTTTGGGTTTGCCAAAGGTTACAGATGCAGTTTATATTCATTTTAATATTATATAATACTGAAGGGTGGCTAAATAACACGAGGCAGCGAAGGTGCCTTTTCGAATTATTTTTGTGATTCAGATTCCATGAATGTGGAAAGCAGTGGCTGCCATTTTTATTTCAAGCCTCTTACCTGATCTCATTTGGAAAATATGCATTTAATTTAATCTCATGAATGAACGTCACTTTCCTACACAAGTTTTGAAGTATTCCTAATCACTAACGTGGTGAGAAAGCATCTGCAAAGGTTTTATTTCCATGTGATATGATGAGAAAAAAACCTTAAAAACTGCAACGAGTCGGCATCGTTCATCGTGAAAGGTTTGACACGGACGTCGAGTGACGTCTCGTGAAACCTTCTCTTGAAAGCTTTATGCCCGGTTTATGACAGCCGCCATGAATGCGATATGAACTCACCCGTCAAGTTAAAGCGTTACCCAATGGGAAAAAAAAAAAATCCCTATGCGCAGAATACAAAACGTCTCTATCAGAACCCTTTCATTCATTCCATGCTCCTTTAGGAGCATCTGCAACGTCTATGTCAGATATAATTAACAATTCTCAATATTTAGGCTCCCATTTTGCTCCCTTAGAGCTTCTTTCTCTCAAATCGCGTCTGCAAAGGTTATATTATATTTGCTTGACCATGATCTGTCTTTTGTGGCATTGGACTAAATAAGGAAAAAGAGTTTCCATCGTTCTGTCTGTCATGTTCTTTTCTCTCAAATTGTCTTTTTCAGTTCGTCGGGTGCGACTAGAAGAAACGATTTCCGAGATAAATACAAGTCCAGTGGCCTATGATTCAGTTTCATAGGCTGGATTAAGGAGAATATTCACAGACCAGTTCTTCACAGGTTCTGGTTGAAGTTGTAATACCCTTATAACGTGGTATATTTGCAGTTTAAAGCACACAAACTCAACTCATAAGGTAGTTTTACTGTGTTCTCCCAAGGTTTGGCTGCATGACATCACAAAGTGGGTGTGGCTACATGACATCACAGAGTCAAGGAAGTACAAATGAGTTCCTGAACACACCAGGCCTACGCGCGGTGTTTATATAACCCAGCGACGTGAAAAGAAAAGTCCGTGAAAGTGGCTATTTGCCTTTAAAGCAAATGGCCCATTGCTGAGCCTAATTGCAGACCCCTGGATTATGGGATGTTGTTGAATGTGCTTGAGTAATGCAAACCATCGCAGGGAAAAAAAAAAAAAAGCGGGGTAATCTACTTTGGGCCCTGGAGCAAACGACGATAAAAGCCGACAATGGTGCGAGGAAAAAAGAGGAAATGTGGATCATTTGCGATAGCGCGGCGTTAAATGTTTATTTCTTTATTATTTTTCCCCGTGCTGGGGCCTTTCTCAGACATCATCGGTGTTATTAGTTACACCCGTCAGCATGTCTGCTGTGTAAAAAACGTGTTTTATCACCAGTTTTTCCCTCAACTTCCTCAACTCAATCAGCCAGAATAATACGATAAGACGATAACCATGTCTTATCGTCCTCCATGTTTAAAAACACCTTTCTGTTACTCAAGGCCGAAGATGGTGGGAGAGTTTAATTATAAACATCATTTTTTTCTTTATGTGAGATTGTAATAAACTCAAACTCAGAATAAAAGTCATCACACTGCCCAGATGGCAAAATATGCTTCTCAAAATGTTCTCAGAACCAAAAAAAAAAAAACATGAATCCCTTGCAAATATTTAAAAAAAAGCACTATTATCATTATTTGGCGACTCCAATTAAAAGATGCAGCAATATCACATCAGAAGCCATTCAGCCACAGTAAAGCGTGTTCAAATAATGAGTCATAATCAAGCGAGCGGGAGAGAGCGAGCGGGAGATTAGATTGCACAACCTTGTCCCTTCTCACAATCAAACGGCTATAATATTATTGTAATGAAACCCACTTCAGCGGCGGCGATAAAGATCACTGCGGCAAATTATGAGACGTACAGTAAAGTGCACTTCAGCGGGAGGTTCAACGCCGGAGGAGCTCGTAACAGGCTGGAAGACGACGGGCCGACGCGCGTCCTGAAGGACGGATTTCCACCTTTTTTTGGAGTTCCTCAGTCATTCTTTGCATTTAATGCCCAATAAGAGCTACTGAAAATTTTTTTTTTCCATCAGTCTGCGTTTCTATTCATAAAACCGACAAAGCGAGGACTTGTATTGACGTCAAGTTCAATACAACGGCGCTTTAACGCCGCCTCGGACGTTTGATTAATCGAATCTATACGGGCGGTGTGATATCCGTGGTTTTAGTTTCAGTGAAAGTGCAGGTAGTTCAACTTGGTGTCGGCTCGGCTTACACCGCCTGTCTGTCTGTGGAAGCACCTCAAACCTACAATTAAAGCTGTTTATAGCCGGATTAATAATATGTGTTCGTCCATTTTAATGCAAAATCCATTCATATGGTTCCTGTTGTCATTTATGTTTGGATTAGCAACCACATAACCGAATAAAAAATGCTTCATTGCACCAGAATTCACTTTGCTGTGAACATCTGACCCAGTTTCTCCTCCTCATCTACTCAGCCAATCACCTGGTGTGTATCCGTGCTGTGACTTTGCCACAGCTCCGGTGCAAACGAGGAAGTTTCCCGTCTTTTCTCTGTTCACATGCACCGGCAGAACGGCCTGGATCGGTGCTGAGAGGTGGCAGCGCGCCACGCTGAAAGCGACACCGCCCCCCCACCACCAGCACCAGCACCGGAGGATCCGGGTCTGAGCTTGTGTGTCGGCCCGCTTAAGCATCCTTGAGCAATACACCCCCCCCCTGCTGTCATCCCCTGGATGACCTTCCTGTTCCAGGGGCGGAAAAAATCAAACGAATCGATGGGGAACACGTAGATTCATGACAAATGCTTTCCCCCCCCACCCCACCCCGTTTCGTATTTCCCCAGCTCATTCTACATATTCATGTGAAGCAACCGGAATGATTCATTAACAGGTTGATTTCACGATGGCCTTCCGTCTGCAAGTTGCACACACATGCTGCATAAAAACAAGTTGCACACACATGCTGCATAAAAACGCACACTGCTGGAACATTCAGTGCTGTCTTGCTTTGTTTCGTCTGGTTGGATCTGTCTTGTCCCTGCTAATGTGAGCAGTGGGCTACTTAAGCTTATGTCCTATTTAATGCAAAATCCATTCATAAAGTTCCAATTGTTATTTATATTTTGCATTAGTAACCACATAACTGAATAACACATCCTTCATTGCATGAGGATTCACTTTTCTGCAACCATTAACAGGTTAATTTTGTGATGGCTTTCACCTTGCAAGTTGCACACATGCCGCTGTTAATTATTATTATTTTATTATTATTATTATTATTGCACTAGCCTTTACATTTACAACTACCTCGAAATGCACACAGCTGGAACACGCAGTGTCGTCTTGTTTTGTCTCGTCTGGTTGGATTTGTCTCGTCATACCTGTTTTTTTAGTTTTATGTCCCATTTAATGCAAAATCCATTCATAAAGTTCCAATTGTCATTTATTTTTTGCATTAGTAACTGCATTTCTGAATAATAAATCCTTCATTGCACAAGAAATTACTTTTCTGCAAACAGGGAAATGTGAATACAGCTCGTATCGCATCACAAAGGCCATTTTGTGATGGCCTTCACCTTGCAAGTTGCACACACATGCCACTGTTAATTATTATTATTTTATCATTATTATTATTGCACTAGCCATTACATTTACAGAAACTACCTCTAAATGCACACAGCTGGAACACGCAGTGTCGTCTTGTTTTGTCTCAGCTTGTTCGATTTGTCTTGTCATACCTGTTTTTTTAGTTTTAGCAACACCAGGTAAAAGTAGCCTTAAGCTACTGCACTTCATTAACGTTAAGAACCTAGTTTAGGATCGTCTCGTCTTACGCGCTTACACTTTATCTGTTGTTGTGCATGTAAACGCGTAAGATAGTGAGAAACTGGATTTCGATTCCTTTGCATGTGAAAAATTGACAGAAAGAGTTGAACAATGAAGTAGTGTTTTGTTTCTGGTGTCCAGCCTCTGATGAAATGTTTTTTATCACCTCGTCAAGTGCGATATATTCACCACAGGAAGATGAAATAAATAAATAAATCAGCGCTAAGCACTTGTGAGTGGGGATACGAGCTGTATTCACTGTTTGGAGAGGCTTTTTATTTATTTATTTATTTATTTTGGAGACTGTTAAGTGCTCCACGAGAGAGAGAGGACGGGATGTTCGTACATGCACGGCTGTGATCGAGCTAAAAGTTCCACGCGGGGAGGTCCTCACATCCCCCCGTGAAAACCTAGATTGAAAGCATTTGTGATCTTCTGATCTTCCCTAATCTCCGCCCAACAGATGCCCCCGGCTTTTTTTTTTTTTTTTTTTTTTTCCACCCGCTCAAAATGGCCGCCACGCCGCGGCCCACAACGCTGTTACAGTAATGATTGGACATGATACCAGATTAGGGTTCTGAGCAGAGCACTAATAAGGACGGGATAGAAGACAGAATGCGATAAAATCAAGAGATTCTGCAGAGTTTACATTGTTTTTACGTAGCGTTATGCACAGATAAAGATGCAAAATGTATGTGATCACATGCATTTATAGAGTATGAGCCGGTAGAAGTTAAACTTGACGGATTCATGTGGAATTAGCATTAAAAGAAAATGATAATACTAGAGAACAGAGACAGGCTGTTGCTTGTAGCTGCTCTTCATGTGGTGTCTTCACTGGAGCCGTCCTGGATGCACCAGGAGGGTCAGGGTCAGTACTTTTGAAGACATCTGAGGAATTTTAGATGTCGAAGCTGTGGGTGACCTTGAATAAGAGACGGGGCCTCGCACCGTGGAATTCACGGTGTGTGACTCGCGGAATCATCTGGTCACTCCGCCAGCAGTCATCAAGCAGTCGGCCCTTCAGCTGCATGATCCTCAATCAATTATTCACCATGTCTTCAGCACCCAAAGGGTAGCGCATCTCCCTCTACTATTGTCTCCGTTAAAATGAATAAAGGCCCCATCTTTCTTAAATGTATTCTGGTGCAGTGTGTTCGTACCGATTCCAGAAATCTGAGAATCTGGTTTTGTGCTTTTCCACCAATACTCGCTCTTCATGGGCAAAAAGAACGCTGAGGAAAAAAGTGATAACATGCCATACATATTTTATAAGACACTGTCCTTGAGTAGAAGTGAAAATGTATTATTATGTACACAATAACGTATAAATTCTAACAGACTGTGTTAGTGTTTTATGTTTATCTTTCTTGTATAAATGACACACGCACCATTATTTGCAATAACTGACAAAAAATATATTTTAGTAAAACGCACCTGGGGGTTCAGAACAAAGTGTTTCTGAACTTGTGTGTGTGTGTGTGTATATATATATATACAGTGTGTATTCTTGTTTACTGTTCCCAATAACGGAGCAACGGTGACCCTCTTGTGGGAACCGCTTCATAATAAATTCCGGTTGCTTTTCCATTTTATTCGTCTGATTTACTCCGCGGCTCACAGCGGAGTCACTGTTCGCACAGCGCGGCCCAATAAAAAGCGCGTTAGCTCGTCGTATTGAAAAACAAGGGTATTATACAGCGATACGGGCGTCCTGTAATGTAAGCAGCGGAAGGAAAATTGGAACAAAGCAGCAATCTGTTAGCATTGCCAAACATGGATATTGCATAATATATGTGCAGCGGTTGAAAGACGGTCGGAGAAAATGAATAGTGCATAACACGAGAACAAAGCTCGGGGTTTTTGTGGAAATTATGTTGAATAAATAAATATACATGCTTTACTTTGCGGGGGGATTAGCTTCTATTCCCGGCAAAAAAGAAAAAAAGCATGTTGCATGTGTGGAACTTGAGTTGGAAAATCTCTGCCGCTTCGTATAGAAATATTTCTTCATGTTTCAGTTTTACTGCCCACGCGTTGGCTGCGGTGCATGACTCAGGAGGCCGTCGTGACATAATGCATGCATCTGATAAAATAATGAATCTCAGAGGATCCCTGCAGTGATTCTCACGCCGGATCCCGTCGAAGGTCTAAAGATCTTCGAGCCCCGGACCCGTGTCTAATAGGTTCGTAATTAGGTCATTTTTTTTTTTTTTTTACAACCGGTACGAGGCCCGGTCGCCTCCGTGTGCTCCAAAGCGTGAGACTTTTACACATAAATCAATATGTGATACGTTCCGAGGGACTTGCCAAAGTAGTTCACACGATGCTGATTCAGCCTATCAACACCAGGTAAATCTCCCCGTTGTTTCACAGCAGGCTGAGTTTTTTTTATTTTTTTATTTTTTAATCTTGGAAGCCGACACACTTCTACTCCACCGGCTACTTCCGCGTTAGCCTATGGATGAAATAACGTCATCCGTCGGCTCTAGATCATATTCCTGTAGTGAAACTACCGTATTTTCACGACTATAGGGGCACCATACTAAAAGGAGCAGTCTCTTCTGTGTGTCATTACTGTATTTAACACACACATAAGGCACCTAACTATAGGGGAAGGTTCCTTGTGTCCTAACATTTTTTAATAATCATGGACATTGGTAAAACACACGGATAAAACAAGCACACAAGTGTGTGTATTTAAAAATAGAGCGGGGTAATGTCATCAATCAAACCATCAAAGTCCTCATCCTCTGTTTCTGATTCCAACAGCAGCTAAATCTCCATCAAACATGCCAGCTTCACTTTCTTCACCATCAGAGTCACTTTCCTCTAAAGGATGTGTTATAATCTGCTGGAAGTTGCTGCGCTACAGTAGTCCTGATCTGGATGGAAAAATCCAGACCAGAATTAAATTAAATGTTTAATTTTCACTACTTCTGCTAGGTTTACTGCTTTTAGTCGAATGGTGACAGTCGAAACACTTCTCCCACTCGCTCTTTGCTCTGTGATCCACTGATCTGGTCTTTGCTCTGTGATCCACTGATCCGGTCTCTGCTCTGTGATCCACTGATCCAGTCTTTGCTCTGTGATCCACTGATCCGGTCTCTGCTCTGTGATCCACTGATCCAGTCTTTGCTCTGTGATCCACTGATCCGGTTTCTGCTCTGTGATCCACTGATCCAGTCTCTGCTCTGTGATCCACTGATCCAGTCTTTGCTCTGTGATCCACTGATCCAGTCTCTGCTCTGTGATCAACTGATCCAGTCTTTCCTCCAACTCGTACCACCTGTCTTATGTCTTAAACTCAGCTGTGTAGCTGATTTCCTTCAGTTTAAACTTTAAGCTTTATCAGCGTGTCTCTTTACCATTTTCAGGTTGTTAAAACAACGATGTTCTGCATAACGCACATCCCCGTTATTTTATCTACAATCCATGCCCACACTTCCCCTACATACAGACATTTTGTTTTACAGCAGCAAAAAACCCGCCACGTGTAATTCCGCTTCACCCCCAGCAGATAGCTTAACTTCCCGTGCTGCAGCTTCAAACCGCCCTGCGTGTCAAAGGTTTTCCATATAACATGATTATTAACCGCGTCATGTCGACAAGGATGGTGTTCAAACGTCCCTTTTAGAGAGTTCACTGATGTCCGCCTCCATCATACGAAACCTCAAACACTTACACGTATTTTCAACTCAGCAAGGACCAAAAAGGGAATCCCGGCTCATGATTAACAAAAAAGAAAAAAAAAGCTGTGAAAACTTCATGAGCCAGTAAAACATACGGAAATGGAGGCAGAGATGAAATGGCACCGTTGAATTTTAGATGGCAACATGTGGGAAAAGTCTCCGGCTAGCGTGCACATGAACCGCTGTAGCCTGGAGGCAGGAGGGTAATTGCTATGCAGAGCAGAGAAAACGCTTCTTTTATTTATTTTTTTAAATTCTTTTTTGCATGTCTCCTTGCAGCTTTAACCGCCACCAAAAAGAAGTGGTGACCCCGCTCTTCAACAGGCCCACATAGCCAGCAAAGCAGAATCTAGTGATCAAAGTGTGGGCAGGTCAGAAGGTTGGATACACACTGATCAATTATTTAGAGCTCAAAGCTCCGCCCATGCCTACTAGACTGTATTAAAAGTTATATATATATATATATGTGTGTGTGTGTATTGGCATGTGTGGTTAGGAGTAGCAAGCAGCAACTTGCAAGACCTGAGAATTAAAATTTCACACAACATCAGGAGTTGCGTGCCTCAAACCTCCATGGCTATGTGTTTAGCAGTTGTTAATAGCTTTAATGCATTTAACAGTTTCTTAGATATCAACATGTTTTTTTTTTATTTTATTTCCTTCCTTTGCAGCTCCTAATTGTCGGTTTTCCCGTGTTGAATAATTTGCACATGGAAGCATTCGCTTGTGTTTAACGACTTTAGAAAGTACGGATTAGGGCGTACATTCATTCCCACAGTCAGAATAAACAGCAAAGTTGTTGGAAACAATAGCAATTTGTCTTGGATTTCGCACACACAAAGACAAGACAATCGCTTCATGCATGTGAGTGTTTGCCAGCCGCTACTTGGTGGGTTTTTTTGCACAATAAATTGGCAATCTCGTAAAAACAAAGATTGTCCAAAACCGCCATGAGAGACTTCCCTTTTCAGATGGAACTAACTAACGGTTTCACTTATAAATGCTGTATCTCAGAATGAGCCCCCGGAGTGGCGGCTTTTTTTGTTTTTTTTGGTTAAAGTGGCCTCTTTGGACTCCATCTCTCCCGGCTAAGAGGAAAAAACAGTCAATAGAAAGTAATCAGAAAGTGTCATGTCCTCCATTTGCCTGTGGACAAGCCCGGATGAATGTTAGTCTGCTCGGCCTCGGTTGGCGCCCGCTCCATCCGTCATTGAAACTCTCGGAGGGGGGAGGGGGGGAGGGGGCACGGCTTGGCTCGGGCCTTCCTCCGGCACCATTGACCGGTTTGTAATCAGCTTATTTAGCTAATGTACCAGCGTGACCGAGGGCCACACCATGTAAATCACCACATGCACCAACACAAAAAATGAGTCTTGTGAACTTGCACGTCTACGCAATGAGATGTCTTTTTTTTCAGTACAGTACCTTTAGCTCTGTGAGTGGTATTTCAAGTGAAGCCGCACTCTGATCTCGCCTTACTGAAAAAAAAAAAAATCAATCGCCGGGTCTCCCTTGATCATATGAAAGTTGTCTGGCGAGAAAAGGTGTTGCTGGCATGTTAAGACGAAAGGAACACGGGTGAATATGAAGCAGGCGGTCCCACCGCTGCACGAGTGCGTCCTAGCACATTTTCTGTGGGCTGTTCGTCATGTTGACCACATCTGTATGCAAAGACCATGCCAATAAAATAAAAAAAATGGATTCGGAGAGTTTATTGGATGATATGGATGGAGAGGAGCCAAGGTGATGTAGCAGGGATGATGTTAAAAGCCAGGAGGGAAGGATAGGGGACGGGGGTCGAGGGATAAAGGGGGAATGAGGGTCGATGGGGCAGAGATGGAGGAGTACATCAATGGGGCTGGTGTCAGCAGGTGGTGGGGAGACAGGATGGGGGGGGAAGCAGGGTTGAGACTCTTCGTGCAATCTGATTAGATTTAAACCCCAAGTGGTTCCCATTATTCCTGCAAAGGTGAGACGAGAGGGGAAAAAAGATGAAGCCTACCTTAAGTGTCCAAGGTGCTGGTCTGCCCCCCCCCCAACAAAACAAACAGACGAGTACTCAATTGATCCGTCTTAACGCTATCAGTCCCAGCGGAACCGTTTGAGTGAGGCCCGCGCACGCACCGATTGGTCCGGCGTTGCTATCAATCAACATATCAATAGTTCTCACGAGCTAAAATGAGCAATTACCCTTGGTCGTAAGTCCCGCTAATGCTCCGTAATGGCGCTGCGCGTTACTGTCCGTGCATAAAGTCTGGTTCGTTCCTAATGGGGAGGGGGGGGGGGGGGCGAGGCCGTGAGGAGGTTGTCACCCTTTATCATTCCAGATGAGGTTAGAATTAAGAGTAACAGCACAGATGCACTTTGCTTTCCACGGTTTATTTCAATTTAATTCAGACGACACGGCTCATTATTTGGTATTTTGGTATTATTTGCTCAGTTTAGGATTTATTAATGTCACATCTGACATTATATTACATCTACATAATACAATTTACTATTATGGCAGAGCAGATGTACATCAGCTTGAGCAAATTGGTGCATTTTTTGTTATTCAGATGCGTTATTTATTGGTTATTGCGGGGGTCATAATTGAGGATGTATTGTTTTTGGTTCCTTTTATCTGTGGAATAAATACTCAGTCGTTTTCCATGAAACCAGGCGCTAGGCTGTAGAATCGACCATGGATGAACCTATTAAATATCTAGGGGGGAAAATCCAGCTTATGAAATTTGCACAGTGATTGCTTTTATTGGCTGCTGACGCTCAATGGAATGCTAATATTTGAATGAGCAGTTGAACTCTGCCCCGGTGACCCGGCGCGGCACAAACCCGATAGCTGTGGTAATGTAACCACACGTATTGATCACGTGTTAAAAAGACATTTTGAAGCATATGTGGGGTAGATGCACTCGGCGTTTTTTATTTTGGCCTGGAACTGTGAGTGTTATTGGTTAGGCTAACGAATCTCATAGTAAAAGTGAGATTCAGTTTAACATTCAGGTGTTTATCTCCTGGCACGCAGAGGGACAGCAGTGCCAGACGCCATTGATTAGATGGATCACATGCTCAGTTTCATTGGAGCATCGTTCTTTAAAGCATCAGCTGCAATCTCCTTGATGTCGGAGGGAGGGGAAAAAAAAAAACGAACAGTAAAACTCAGTGAAATGTTAAATGAGGTTCCATAGAAATAACAGTAACTTTCATCCAGTTGACTCCAGTTGACTGTGTCCTTGCTTCGCAGTTTTAAGAAATACTGCTTCCCTCGGCCAATCGAAATGTGCTCTGCATTACTGCATCTACAAAAAGGGGGGTAGCGGCTCCTGTCAACCGTGACCTCTGGCTGTCCAGAAACTACACAGAGGCAAAGAAAAAATATAAAGAATGTGTGTTCTTTTGAGAAAAATCTGGATGCAGGAACAGGGAGGACTGTCGACGTTGACAGGCTGGAAATGCACGGTTCTGTCTGTTGGACGCACATCACAGTCGGAGCCACACATAGAGGGAATTGCAGAAAGTGAAGGAGAAAAAGTTGTGGATGTGCAAAAAAAAAAAAAAAGGAAGGACGACTGGAATTCAGAAATCGGTCTTATGTCTTATCTGCAACAGCCGCTTATGTTTAATTTAAATAGCAACCGCAGCCGTTTTTGTGTCGGGACGTGTTCGGACATATTCCTTTTAATGCATGAAAAGGACTTTACAGTCCGAAACAATCCGGTTCCAACAGTACAAACCAGCGAAAAGGGAAGCTGGAGCAGGAGTAGAGATGCTGCTGGTGAAATCCCTCGCAGCCCACTTTTTTTTAGCTCAGAGTGCAGAGCCAGCAGTCCATGGTGGGAGGATCTGAGGGCCCCAGAAGTGCTGCAGAGATAGTAGTTTTCTGTAGGGAAAAGCATGCAGAGGTGTAAAGAGGCTTGGATCAGGGTAGTGTGCTCTCCCTTTTTATTTTTTTAGTTAAACATTTGAATAATAATCAATATTGCTCTCTATAAAGTAGAGGAAGCTGGTGCATCCGATGGATTTGGGAGATAATTCCCCTTAATTGGACAAATCTATATTCCACAACTGAGCTGAGCTGCTTTGAAAAATTCAGAATATCACCCCAAGGTTTTTTTTTTTTGCCATGTGGCCTCACATGGAAGGAGACCAGGTCCACGCTGTGGGCAGCAACAGATGCTGCAGGGCCCGCTAAATATTTATGGGTTTGTTTCATCCACTTTTTTTGTGATGTTGTATTTAAAGGCTTGCACACTCCTGTCTTTGTCGGTCATAGGTTTTGCACATTTACAGGTCTATAGATTATATTTTAGGGGATTATTAGAATATCGTTGCATGATTTACAAGTTTAAGATCCTTATTTATGTCCCTTGAGCAGCCCCTCGGTGCAGCCTCTGCCTGAAACAGGCTTTTTTATGCTGCTGTGTGTTTGAGGCCCCTCGTGGAGGAGCCTGCTCTTGGAAGTTGCCCCTCGCCAGAGGCTATGTCAGCAAAAACCATGAGACAAACTATAGGAGGAGGAGGAGTTCTCTACTTTACTCAAAATGTCAACTCCAGAAATACAAACGTACAAGTTTGAGCCAAAAGCCGAAACCTTATATGCAAAAATGACTTGAACATCTCAGGGTGATTTAAAACTAAATTGCACTGACAAATTAGGAATCTAATCGATTGAACTGAGATTTTACATTAATTCTAATAATGAAGGATGTGTGCACAGTAGTGGGTGTACCTGTGCATGGGCCTTACCTGCCTGTTTACTGTTCTCTGTGCATGATTTATGCACGGCGTTGCACAATGCCACCGCAATCTGCCCGTGACATAATGCAGCATATGATCATCATGCAGCAGGCGCAGAATGTTTACCCAGTTGTGACTTGAGCTTAGCAGAAATAAGCGGCGCTTTCAGACATAATTGCGTGAAATGAAAAGCTGCCAAGCGGCAGGTCCTTTAAAAGCAGTGTGGCATGATTGAGAGGGAGGGAGGGAGGAATCTTCCGCGCACAGCTGGAGTCCCCGGGTGCGCGAGGCCCGCGGCTGCCACGCTCGCATGTGTAGGCTGATGGGTTTCTGCCGTGGTGTTTGCACATTTGTGTAATGTCTGGTTATGTTATTGGCTATTATTCCATGTGCACGCCATCGGGGCCCGTGACGGCGTGCGTGTGTGCGTGCACGGCTTTTGTTGGCGTGGGTGTTTACACGTATCAGGACGTGCAAGTCCTCGGTGCATTCCTTGTACTGCGGTAATGAACATGCACGTAATTACACCACAGCCAGTGCTGGCATGCATGGATGCACACGGAGTAAACTACCCTATCACACTTTACCAGGGGGAGCGCGTGACCAGGTTTATTTTGGGATGATCGGATGGCTTGATAAAAGTATTTGCGAGGCCACACAGTCTTCAGTGATCGCCAGTGTTTGTATACCGTGGTGTTTCCTTTAATTCCTGTTGATGCTTGAAGAAGGTCTAATGGCTGAAAGCTTTGCAATGTTGCACAGACGCAGAACCTTTCATTGCTTCACATCTCAGGCCTTCAATCTGGGACTGATGATCCTGGTTAGTTCTTGCCGTAAAGAGAGCGGAGATGTTCCCTGACATCTGAGCTGAACGCATTTTGGAATTCCACTGAGTATTTTTTTTTTTATGAATGATCTTCAAGTCACGCCAGTGAGAGCTGTATGAATTCACCAAATGGAGCCGGTCAATTACTTACAGAAATGACATTTGCCCACGCCGGCGGCTGGCCTGCTCTCCCCCTCTCACCTCGGCGGCGTGCATCAGTGGGCCATTTCACATCGTTTAACTCGCGGGCTGAGAGCGAGTCCAACTCCGCCTCCAGATGTGCAGCTAAAACTTATTAGTAAAAAAAAAAATGCCTTTTGGTTTTTTCGCCCGGCCTTGAAAACATCTACAAGGGTAGACTTAGAGGAGTCCCTGTAACCATGGAAACAGCCTCCAGAGCCCAAGCCTGAGGATGCGAGGCAACGGGGTGAAGATTTGGACAGTAGATGAGGAATTAATGATTCATGGAGAGAGAAAAGAACATCATAATAACAAAAAAGCCGTGCGTCTGTCCCTGCCCACTGCTGTTACTAGTACGGCGAACATCGCTGTCGTTGTTACTCATGGATCCGTTAAATGGGACGAACTCAGACACATGAACGATCCGGTCGGGATGACTCTCACCGTAAAGTCAAATCCCTCCAATGACTTTAGTCAGCTCTTCCTGCTGTGATTGATGGAACATCATACACTTGATTTAATTTCAACTCAGGCGTGAATTTTGATGTATCTGGACATGAGATAATGTCAAAACCATCATGTGGTATAACCCTAAAAGCTCCGTATCAGATACCAGATTTAACTCTCCAAAAAGATTTTAGTAGTTTTATGTTCCACAGTAGGTGGATTAAATATTTAAAAATGTATCATTCTTCTTTTGATTTTCTCGTCTAAAAATGCACTTTCCTTGCGATTTTTTTGGAAAACATGAACACAAAATTTACATTTTGAGAGACCAGGTTTTTGAGCATTTCTCTCCTAACATGTTTTGACTACAAAATCATAATGTTCCCCTTTCCAAGTGTACAGAATGTTAAATGATTGTTTGGGTCGTCCATTTTGGACTAATGCAGAAACGTCTCCAGCTCAGATAATAAAACAGAGCAATTCATATTTGGTTTGCATTATACACTAATTAAAACATACTTTTGAATATTTAATTCCATTTCTGTCTGTTTGATCCATCCTCTTTGGATCAATTCTCTCTCATTAAACACATAGATAAAACCAATTGTGAATTACCTTGAACAGATTAAAGCAATCGTGGTTGTGAATAGTAATAGAGAGTGAAGGAAGGCCGAGTTTAGGAGGAATAAAACCAATGCTTCTACACTACATCACAACCCAATGGTGAAAAAAACACCAGAACACGCTTCTTGTTGGAGGTTGGCTGATGTTTCATCACCCCTGGAACACCTTGAGCTACTTTATCCTGGTTTTCCCAAACTTTTCAAACATAGACTCTCACACGAAGGTGTCCTCTTGTCAGTTTGATGTAATGCCGGCAATTTTCATAGATATAATGAAAACAATTGTGCCCTGGTTGCTCTCAATTTTTTAACAGTTCCAAATCCTGGGCTGCGTCCCAGACTATTTCAAAAAAGCGGCCATATGGCTCTTGAAAATAGCCCATTTTAAAAAAAAATCCCCTTTTTGCTTCTGAAATACTTGGGGTATTTGACACCGGCTAAGCAGCATCTTGCTGCTGTCGAGAAAAAAAAGAACTGCAGTCTCTGAACACCCTGCGGGCTGTTTTCTCCGTCAGCACCAGAGCACGAACCCGTCTGCCCTTCTTAAAGTCACAAATGACCTTTTAATGACCAATGGGGGGCTGGCGTGCGTTTGGCTTTGGACACGATCGATCACCGCGTTTTATTAGACAGACCGAGGCGACGGGTGGGCATACGGGGGCACCGAGTTGGACAAAAAGGAAAAAAACCTTTTCACTTGAGACAGACATGTGTGTCTGCAGCCACATGCCTGGGTCCATTAGGGCTGATGGTATAAGTCTCAATGTCAGCTGTGAGCAGCACATTGGAAACTGGTACTAACACTCTGTGAATATCCTCGTTTATCCAGGTCATTGCTCTCTCTTACACTGAAACTGAATCAGGGCAACTGGACGCGTAACTGTCTAGGAAGACGTTTGGCCTCACAACTGATGAGGGGCTTCATCAGTTCGTAGGCATCGGTCTAAGGGGGTGGGTTTCAGGTTTTCGGTTCCATCCATGCAGTCACACACCTGATACTACTCTTCTAATCTCAAGTCAAGGTGGCTTTATTGTCAATTTTCTTTACATGAACTGGTCATACAAAGAAACTGAAATTACATTTCATGCTTTTTTCTCATGCAGACATACTTAGGATATAGACAAGACATGTACAATAGGACATATAGACATTAAAGTCCAAGGACTAGATAAGAGTAGACATGTATAGGAACATAAATTAAGTGAGATACTGGCATAGAAGTAGTGTCATTGTGGCGTAGTAATAAATAACAGTTCAATCTAAGCTTAAAAACGTTGTAATGGTCATCCGAGGGGCTTCATCAGTTCCTAGGCATCGGTCTAAGGGGGTGGGTTTCAGGTTTTTGGTCCAACCATGCAGTCACACACCTGATTCTACAATAAAGGTCCTCAGAAAGAGCTCTTAAGTCAAGTCAAGGTGGCTTTATTGTCAATTTTCTTTACATGAACTGGTCATACAAAGAATTTGAAATTACATGTCTTGCTTTTTTTCTCATGCAGACATACTCAGACAAGACATAGACAATAGGACATATAGACATTAAAGCCCAAGGACTACATAAGAGTAGACATATATAAGAATAGAAATTATGTGAGATACCGACATAGAAGTAGTGTCATTGTGGTCTAGTAATAGATAACAACAGTTGAATCTAAGCTTAAAAAAGTTGTAATGGTCTAGAGAGACGTTCATCCGAGGGGCTTCATCAGTTCCTAGGCATCGGTCTAAGGGGGTGGGTTTCAGGTTTTTGGTCCAACCATGCAGTCCACACCTGATTCTACAAATAAAGGTCCTCAGAAAGAGCTCTCAAGTCAAGGTGGCTTTATTGTCAATTTTCTTCACATGAACTGGTCATACAAAGAATTTGACGTTTCTGCACTGGACTCGTAATGGTCCAGGTTCGTAGGCATTGTTCTAACCCACGGGTAGGGAATCTTCTACTAATGGAGGTCCTCAGCAAGATCTCTAATGGTTGATTAGTAGAATCAGGTGTTACTGCCTGGTTGGAATAAAAACCTGCAGCCATTGCGACTCTCCAGGACCCCCCCGATTCCCTCCCCATGGCCTAACCACTAGCAGTGAAAAAACACTTTACCAAGACAATTACGAGTCTGGGTTGCTTTTTGATTCAATTTTGAGAAGGAGGTTGTGCAAACGCGTTAATCGTTGTTCAGCGAAGCGTTCATCGAGTTCTGTTTTATGTTTTAAAAAATGCAGACGGCATGGTGCACGCTTTCATCTCGTCACGCCTGGAATCTCTGCGACAGCCTTTTTTACAATGCTAAATAGAAATAATAATAATAAAATAAACTGCAACAGACAGTACGGAACTCAGCCTCCAGGATTCTCCACTGCATGTTTTTAATTGATTCCGAGGTTCTTTTAATGACTTATCAAGGCGCTAAGTGGCCCCGGCTCCTCCCGCTATCTCAGATCTTCCGTCCCCGTACGACTCGTGGCTCTCACTTTGAGCTCCTCTGGCAGCGGGGGTGTTCCGTCTGTTTTATATTCGCCGGCTCACGTCTTAAGGGGGACGGGGCTTTTGAAATAAGAGCCTCGGGGCTGTGGGACGCCCTGCCAGAGGGAGCGAGACAGACCGAGTCGCTGTGCTTCTTTTTAAGTCTCCTGCTCGAAATGTACTGCTGTGCTGCACGTCTGATTCCACCGGTTTTCTAGTTCTTGTTCAGGGTTTATGGGTTTCACTATTTACACGTTGATGTTTTTATCCCTGTGTTTGTATTTGCTTTCTGTGTGGAGCACTGTTTTGACAAGGTGGTAGTATTGTGTATCATATATTTATAAGTAAGCATATTTAAACGCAGGACAGTTTGCTTATTCGCCTTGTTCCAGGGACGATTGTTTAAAATGTGGAGATGTTCCCCCTGCATACAACCAGGGATGTTTGTTCACTGTTTTTTTTTTCTTTTGCTTATGCATATTTAAATCTTGCATGAGCAGGGCTGACCCCATCACCGACGGCAGCGGCTGACTTCTAGACAGTTGCTCGCAGAGCATTAATACATTTAAAAGCTTCTTGAGGGCGTTCGAAAAATCTGGGAATTCAATATTTACAGCGGGGTTGGGCTGCTGTCCACACGGCGAGTGCATCCGTCCGTCTCCCCTCCCTCGCTGTGGTCCACCAGGACCCGGGGACGGCTGTTCTAATGATGGACCTGACAGACCTCGCTCCTTTCCCAGCGCCCCATCCTCGCCGCTGATCTCCTTTTTTCTCCGCTTGCATCATCCCGTCATCCTCTGTTGTCTCGTATGTTCATTTCCTTTTTTGTTTTATTTTTTATTTTGTTATTCCCCTTTCCTGTTTTCCTTCCTTTCTCCGGAGCTCGTCCCTGTGGGGAATTGTTGAGAATGTCTAGTCAATGCATATCTGTACTCTACACCCGGCGCTGTCAATAAGAAGCCATTTGAAAAGTGTGTGTCTGTCACAGTCGGTGTGTGTGTGTGTGTGTGATGACAGGATTTTTTCGCATATTGCTCAAAGGATTTACATTGTGTGCCCTCTGTATATCACATGGTAGACACCTTTCTCTGTTTCTTTACATCTTCGTGTTGTCAGATGATTTTTTTCCCCCTCTCTGTCTGCATCATTCCTTGTCTGCACGTTTAATATATGCACCCATGTAACGCACCTTTCTGGGTTTTATAGTTTCCCGTAGCTCCAACATGATGTATTTGCAATTTAAATCGCCAAATAAAAAAAAAAAATCAACTCAACGTCTTCTCTTATGCGCCTCACCGCAGCTCCAGGAAGTTCAGGTTGTTTTCCAGCTCCTATAAATATTCAGTAGCACCTCGTCCTATAAGCTGGGTGGGGTGGGGGCTACTGTGTGACATCACAAAGTCATGGAAGTCCGAACGAGCCTTTTCTAAATCCCGGCTGTGTGTTTTTTGAGTGTTTGAGGCATAGAGCAGATTTTATATAACCTCTTGACCTACTCTGGAGTAAAAAAATAAAACACACACCCTTGATGTTTTCTCATGTGTGCGCACTTTAGCCAACCCCCCCCCCCCCGCTTTAGAACTACAATCCTAAACCCACTTTTTTCTCTGAAAGCGATGGTACGGGGGGGTGGAAGCCAGGAGACACACAAACTCTCCTGTAAATACAAGGTGGATATAGTCCACACCGTAGGAGAACTTGGAAGCGTAAACACAGCGTTACCATGACAACGAGGCGTCCTGCTGCAGCTCCTTCACACGCCGCTTACACGTTTTTCTATTCTCTGTTATTCCCTCCTTATATTCTCCCTCCCCTGCAAGTTTTCCTCTGCAGCCCTAAGGAGGTCCTGCACTACTCAGGCATCATTATATCAATGCATAAATACACGGTGCAGGAAATGAATGAATGGGGAAAAGTACAGATACTGAAATCAGTCTGGTGTCCACTTCTCGATGTGTGGTTGGTTTCACAGGCTGTCGTGTGCTTTTCATTTATGAGGAAACCGAACATATTTCTCAAAATCATAATTTCTGTTTTGTAAGCATGCATAAGTCCTAATTAGGTTGTTTTTTCACTTAAATACAGCAGTAGGTTGCAGCAAAAATATGCAGTTCACTTGTCCTGTATACATACATATATATATAGATGTTAGTGTTTTCAGCAGCTTTGGAGGCCAATGTGTTGAGAAATAATTAAAATAAAAATAAAAATTTGGGCAGGTGGTTTCCAAACAAAATAAAACTTGTCCTTCTATTTCTGATTTTTCCATCTCATTCCATTTCTTTTTTTTTTTAGCGTGATAAATACGTGTTGTGGGAGAGAGTGTGTGACAAAAGACCCGAATGAGCGACTGTCACACTCGATGCGTGACACTTGAGAGCCCTGCTGATAGAAAATATCTTAAAAATTGGTCAAAGAATCCTGGTGTGGAAGGACGGTGAATGGATGATGTGTTTTGTGATGCAGTTGCACCAGAAATAATGGGCCATCTGTGCATCTCTAATACATCCATGTGTGTATCTATCAATATTTATTCAAATTTTCCATTAACACATTTCATGAGTTTTACACCTGTTCCTTAAAGGTCAATAAAGACCACACTCTGACTCAAAATGAGTGTTTCCCTGATGATGTGGAGCCACCTGAGTCACCATTAGTTATTAAATTGAAATCATTCCCTCGCCCCCCCATTGTGAAAAACACAGACTCCAGCCTCACACCGACCAACGGGGATAATCTCCCACAAGTGATATTTCTGTAGCGTGATGCCATGATTTGATTTCACGCAGAATTTCCTGGAAATGCAGCGGGAAACACTGAGTCATAGTTTTAACCAATGAAAGTGTGTGTGTGTGTGTGTGTGTGTGTGTATATACAGTACTTGACAACAGGGGATTATGCACTACACAAGATAATATGGAGAGCCTTAGTCATAAAAATGGTCCAAAAGACTTCTGATGTGGGTGGATGGTCAATGGATGATGTGTTTTTAGCGTGCAGTTGCATATGCATGCATCTCTAATACACACACACACACACACACACACACACACACACACACAATAACTTCCATAATAAACGCTGCAAATTTGTCTGAGTTTTAACGCCTGTTCCTTTAATGTCGATGACTCAAAATGAGTGTTTCCTCGGCGATGTGTAGCCACCATTCGTTATTAAATTAATTCCCTCACCCCCCATTGTGAAAAGTACAGACTCCAGCTTCACACTGACGAATGAGGATAATCTGTCACAAGTAATATTTCTGTAGCGTGATGCGGTGATTTGATTTCAACCAGAATTGCCTGGAAACACAGTCATAGTTTAATCAAGTATATGTGTGTGTGTGCATACAGTACTTGACACACACACACACATATATATATATATATATATATATATATATATATATATATATATATTCTTATGATAACTTCAATAACAAATGCTGCGAAGAGTTTACATCTGTCAAACTTTCAAATTGAGTGTTTCCTTGATGATGTGTAGGCACCATTAGCTTTAGTTTTAAATTGATTCCCTCACCCCCCCATTGTGAAAAAATACAGACTCCAGCCTCACACTGAACAAAAGGGATTATCTCTCACAAGTAATGTATTATGCACTAAAAAAAAAAAAACTCTGATATGGGTGGATGGTGAATAGATGATGTGTTTTGTCATGCAGTTGCATATCCATGCATCTCTAATACACACACACACAGACATATATATATATATATCTACAATTTAATCCAATAACTTTCATGATAAATGCAAATTTGCACATGTTTTACCACCTGTTCCTTAAAGGTTGATAAAGATGATGTGTTGATGATTCATGATCTGTAGTCCCTATAAATTCCCCATATATCCCTATATATATATATATATATATATATATATATATATATATATATATATATATATATATATATATATATATATATATATATATATATATATATATATATATATATATATATATATATATATATATATAAGGGCGACACGGTGGTGCGGTGGGTAGCACTGTTGCCTCACAGCAAGAAGGTCGCAGGTTCAAGACCGCCTTGGGGCCTGGGTCTGGGGCCTTTCTGTGTGGAGTTTGCATGTTCTCCCCGTGTCTGCGTGGGTTTTCACCGGGTACTCCGGTTTCCTCCCACAATACAAAAAACATGCTCAGGTTAATTGGTAAACTCTAAATTGCCCATAGGTGTGAGTGTGAGAGTGAATGGTGTGTGAATGGTGTGTGTGCCCCACGATTGGCTGGCGACCATCTGGGGTGTATCCCTGCCTCTCGCCTTAACGCGCTGGGATAGGCTCCAGCAGACCCCTGCGACCCCGAAAGGGAATAAGCGGAATAGACAATGGATGGATGGATGGATGGATATATATATATATATATATATATTTATATAGCGTGCAGGATGATACCATCACCCTGCACCATCTCTTTACCCGTCTACTACAGGACAGGGAGGTAAATCCTCCACTAATAGCGGAGACGTTTTCACGTCGTCGTTCGGTCACTTTTGAATAATGGAAGCTCATCGAGTTTCTTCAAGGCCACAGGACCGAAGCTTCTGAGATAGAGAAGCTGCCGCCGCTGCACACTGACTGAATAACGACAATACCGGTGCACGCTCGGCCGCTCTCCTTCTCCCCTCCGTGCGATTAAATCAGTCCACTTTAATTACAGCATTCATTGATTTAAAGACAGGTTATTACCTTATTCATCAGAATCCGCTGTGACCTGGTCAGTAACCTGGCATAACTAATTCAGGATTAGATATGCTTCGTTAGTAGTATCGGCACACACCTCCCACCGTTAGACATAAAACAAATCATAGTGACTATTTCACTGCGCTGGATGGATATCAATAGGTAACCTTTTATTCTAATTCGATTGTCTTGGGTGAAATCTCCATCGTTTGCAGGTGGATTGTGGGGATCGCGGTGATATTCAGCTGATCGTAGGAGGGTTGGACGTCGCTTTCACACTCTCTTAGACTGATTAGCAGCTTCCAACGCCACTGTCGAGCAAGTGCAAATTGATTTTTTTTTTTTTTTTAAGCGAGGTCATAATCGGTTTTAAGGTGTTTTGGTGTCTTGTTTGCCCGGCAATTGCAGAATAAATAAAATAATAAAATAGAGTTTGTGAAATGGATTGTGAAATAAAGCTCTGCAGAGGGTTTCTTGCACAAATCAAACCGGTCGCTGCGGTTGTTAACCGGGCATATTCCTGCAGGAGGGAGTCTCTGTGGGTATCTGTGGGGATTTTTATTATTTTTTTTCCCGTGATGTTTTAATAATTAGCTGCTCTCTTCACAGCCACGTGATTCGCTCTGAGGCGCCAGCGTGTTAGATCAGTGTGAAGGAGGTCAGCTGTACTGCAGGCCTCAGCAAAGATCGTGTTGATTACTCATTTTTAACAAGTAACATTTATACACTATATATATATATATATATATATATATTATACATAAGTACATAGAGTACATAGCAGTAGAAGTAATTCAGAGAAGAGATGAGACATGTGCTGTGCATGCAAAGCAAATGAAGCATTGTGCATCACAGTACATATATATATATGTATGCATATGTGTATATATGTGTATATGGGTATATATGTGTGTATATGTAAATATATATACACATATACATATTCTCGCTCTCTCTCTCTTTATATATATATATATATATATATACACACATATTATACATATTCTCTCTCTCTCTCTCTTTTAGATATATATATATGTGTGTGTGTATATATATATGTGTATATGGGTATATATGTGTGTCTCTCTCTCTTTTAGATTTTATATATATGTAATATATATATATATATATATATATATATATATATATATATATATATATATATATATATATATATATATATAGTACATAGCAGTAGAAGTAATTCAGAGAAGAGATTAGGGACATGTGCTGTGAAGAATTGTGCATCATTTTACTCTCTCTCTCTCTCTCTTAGATTATATATATATATATATATATATATATATATATATATATATATATATATATATATATATGTGTGTGTATATATGTGTATATATGTATATGCTATATATATACACACACACACAAGTGCATAATTCAGAGAAGGGATGAGGGACGTGTGCTGTGGATGCAAAGCAAATGAAGAATTGTGCACAATTGCACATTTGACCTTCCTCTGAAATGAATTGGCACGGGCAACAGTTAGTTTATTTACCAGGTCAGGAGGCTGCGTAGCGGGGAATGCCGCTTCATTAACGCTGCTTCTTCTTCTTCTTCTTCTACTTCTTGTTCTGCTTTAATCAGTTCAGGCCGAGGCCGGGAGTTTTTTTTTTTTTTTCCTGGATGCTATTTAATTGCTGGAGATGCGTATTTGTGTATTTGGGCGGATGAGTTGTGCAGGAACTCGGCCACGCTTTGGGAAATGGAAGCAATGGTGGAAAGAAAAAAACAATGAAGATGCATTCCAAGCACAGTTCATCGCACTACTTGCCTTATGCATGATTAGTAGTATGGATATATGCTCTTTATAAAAAAAAAAAAGACTCAAGTGCAGACCTTTGAACAAAAAACGGGTAGATTTTTTTTTTTATTATTATTCCATAATGCATCATGGCGAGACTTCAAAAGCTCGTGGAAATAATCCCAGAGAAACACGCTGGTGTCTCAGGCCTCGTTCGATCGTCGGCTCTGAGATTCAACATGGGAACGTGACGCAGAAGCATGAAAAGCCAGGCTGCTGGTAAATGTCTTATCACATGCATTTTTTCTTTTTTGTAAATTAGATAGCCTGCGAGCGTGGCCCTTTTTTTAGCTCATGTAAGCTAACGTAGCAGAACAGTGTGTAGGTGTGTGGGTTGGTTGGCGACAGCAGGTGTAATCGAGCTCGCGCGGTTTCCCGGTTATTTGCGGCAACCCCGTGCAGCAGCACGCACGTTGGCGTGTCACCTCCCCTATTCATGTCCTACCTCTGCCTTCTCGCCGTTATCGCCGGCGGTGAGACGTAACGGGCGCCGACAGCCGGTGTCACGTCGGGTTTCAAAACCCGAAAAAGCTGAAAAAGCCGAAAGCGGAGCAGCATCTGATCTGAGCTCAGAGCTTCAGAGACGCAGAGATGTGTAATGATGCTCCACACAACAGAGGGTTTCTCCTTTTTTTACGTTTTGCCTCGGCTGCGGTCACATTACCTTTTGTGACTCATTACCGTCTCAGGCTTTTTTATTTACTTGACTCGCTCTTATCTCGGGGCAACAACTGTAATCCTGATCTGCTTTTTTTTCCTTTTTCAGCGATCGCACGCCGTCGGATAAAGCAAGTTCGCTTCCTTTTTGTACATGAATGGAAAACTCTTTCCATAGCTTTGAGAAAACATGGAAACCCCTCGCTTTTCTTTTTTATTCCTTCTCCTTTTTTTCATTAAGTGTTTTTGAACTTCCTTTCATTTCATGGAAAGAAATGCAGCAAAGCTTCTATTCAATAATAAATCAAATCGTTTCCTGAATTGGAGTTTTTCTTCATCTCACAGTGAGAATATATAAAAGAAAAAAGCAGGATTCAGTGAGAGGCCTGGTTCTGATCCGGCCACTGTGCAGCCGAGGGAATAAATGAATAAATGGTTCACTTAAAACAGCAGAAACAAAGGCCTGAATTCTCGTTTTCCTCGTTCGGCGTCGTGAATTTCTCTTCTGTGCATGTGTTTTTTTTTCTATTTAATAAAATATACCTCAAGTACAGCCGCATCAGTTCCACATTGTTTTCAAGTGCTCGGCTTATTATCATATAACCGGGTCACGCCACAACAAGTGTGTAGCGGTCAATGAGTCACCAGCGGCCACTTTAACCTGTTAGAGTCCAAAAGACCCCCCTGACACGGGGGCAGCTTTGAGTTTTATTCATATATTTCATGATAAAACCTCAGCTACAGCACTAAAAATACGTATTTTTATCTGTAGTAAAGCACAGCATCATTGAAGGTGTGTCCTGTACAGTATATCATCAGTACAATAATAGAAAAAGGTATTAATACAGTATATAATGTAGTAATATAGTATTAATTGTTGTAATTATTATGTGTAGTCACCTCACATGTTGTAGATTTATTCTGATTCCAGGTTACTAATAACCTTTGCGGTTCTGCAGATATTCCGTATTTATTGTCATTTTTAGCAGGAAAACTACAAAAAAACGAACTGAAATAAACCTGACTAGTTGCTCTTTTTTAATATAGTCTCCCTTGAGTAGAAGCAGCCTTGTAATTACACATTACGGTGAATTTCAGAGTTGAAAACGCCCACACGCCTGGTGAAAAGGTCACAGACGGGTCAGAAAAAAAGATATCTTTGAATGTTTTTCTGCCTCTGAACAACAATAGGCTGAATTCTAAAGTATAAAACACAGCTTTTAAGATGCAGGAATTCACAATATAATGGAATGCCAGGTTCTGGTCCACTAGGCTGGACCCAGTCGCCTCCTCTCACTGTTGGATGGTAACTGGCTGAGGCTGCAAAAAATAATGTTTTGTGTTCCTTTACCTTCTTTTTCCTTGCACCAGTCTTCTTCTCCCATTCCAGCAGGAGAAATCAGATAGAAGAAAACTGGGCAGATGTCATAATTTTAATGATTTACTGCGTGTTTGAAAATGTCAAAAAGATCAGATTTGCAGAGCAGAAGTGGAGGCATGCGTCTGTCGTTAGATCTATCGGTTACAGACAGCAAAAATAGTCATGTAGGGACGTAGGGGAGCATGGCTGAGGCCAGGAAAGCGCCCGGTTACAGTAGTTTGTAATCCCGCGATTACAATGAGAGCAGTGGCTCGGAGAAAAGCGGCGCCGCCTTAAAGCCCTGGCCGGTGGCCCGGCTACAGATACGTGGCTTCACTGCTACGCAGCCCGGGATTACAGCATCTGTTGTTGTGGCAGGCCACATGACTTTTCCCCCTCTGTGGTCTCCTTCTTCCTGTCAGACGCGCTCCGTCTGAGCCTGGTGCATCTCTGTGAAGCCGTGTCTTAGTTTGGTGCATTAATCCTCGCTATTCTCTCAACGGGTTTCGCTCATTATTCCGGAAAATAGAGCCGGCTTCTATCTCCTTCAGCAGCGGTTCTTACTTCAAAAAAGCTCTCACCTTAACCTCTGCAGAAATTCTGTTCTGTCCTGCAGCTTTAATAAGGTGATAAAGGCCGGTGCAAAAGAAGACAAATGTAGTCACATATAAAAAAAAAAAAGCGGAATGATTTGATCTTGTGATCTACGGATGCCTGCATGCGTCGCCTCTGCTGGCTGCTCCCGCTCCCAAATGTTGTTTCCAGGCTCCAATTCTCTAAAGTTCTGGTTATTTCCTGCACCGCTACAAAGACCATGTCACCAAGGGAGCAGCAGGAATACGGCGATGGTGGAAGCAACACAAAAACACAAAAAAACAACAGCTAGTGAGAAAAAAATGAGATAAAAAAGAAGTGTGGCACAGTGGTGAAAACCATCAATCCTGCAGGTTGTCATGCATCCTCTGGTGTCCCCCCCCCCCGGACTTCTTGAAGCGACGCCTTTGGGGGTAAAAAGTGGGGACGTATTAAAAATGCATTTGGAATCTGAGTCATTTCTGCACAGGAGCGCGTGCGACATGTTAAAGTCACATCTCGTCACGGAACAGCAGTGACAGCACCGCACCTTTTTAATGCTAAATGTTCCTACTGCTGAAATACACATTTACACTCATACGGTTTTTATTTGACTCTTCTATAAACTTCCACTAATTGCATTTCAGAGAGAAACTCTGCTAAATTTTACACATTTACATTCAACTTCTATTTACTTCTTAAATTAAATATATTTTTTAAGATTATGTAATTTATGCATATGAATATGTAAGATATTACCGTAAATTCTGGACTATAAAGCGCACCTGCATATAAACCGCATTCGCTCTATTTTTTAAAAAAATTTAAAAAAACAAATAAACAAGCCGCATCCGCTCTATTTAAAAAAGTCAACCATCTTCCCTGAAACCCCTGAAGTCGTCTTCTTCAGTGTCGGAGTTGAAGAAACTCAGCAGCGCTTCTTCACGTCTGTCTCCATCAGTCTCGCTCTTTTCGCCTCACCATAGACTCATTGACGCTAAGCTTCCGAGCAGCAGCGCGGTTTCCTTCCTGTATAGCGAGATCGATGGCCTTCAACTTAAAACCTGCATCATACGAACTTCTTCATGTGGGTTCCATGATGAAGGGGTGAGGATTTGAAAAGATGGAGTTTTACAGGATTGGTAATTTGTCGTCCTTCTATCCGCTTCTACCGACTTATATCTGCTAAAGAGGAACTAGCGTATTCTTATTGAACTAGCGTATTCTTCTTTGCATTTATTTTGTCTTAGTCTTGATTCTAATTGCGGTTAGAAAAAATCTGCAGAATAGCCGCACCTTTGTATGAGCTGCATGGTTCAAAACATATGAAAAAAGTAGCGCCTTATAGTCCAGAGTTTACGGTATTATTCATCTACCTTTATATTGATAAACCAGAACAATAAAATGTGCTCTCATGCATTTATTAATGAAAAAAAACTAGTATAAATACTATAAAAATATAGCACTGTCTGTACAATGAACACATTTTTAGTACATTTTGCTGATAATACATCTGTACATTAACTTAAGTAAGTCAAAGTCAAAGTCAATTTTATTGTGAATTTCTTCACATGTACTTGACATGCAAAGAAATCGAAATTGCGTTTCTCACTATCTAATGCTTTTTACATTTACAACAGCTTTACAACAACATAAAAGTGCAACAACAACATTTTCAATTCATAACTTTTACTTGTTTCTTGAGTATTTTTTGGCTAAAACCTTTAACTGTGTGTATCATGATGTTCAACTAATGCTACCAAATATTATTTTCACGTGGATTTTATATAGCAGAAACCCCTTCTAAATAAGGGAATTCACTAATGGAATGGAAGCCCTGTTTTAAAATATAATATTATTATTTGATAGCATTTTTAGCAAAAAATATAGTATGCTCCTTATCCTTTACACACGCCTCCATCTATTTAACGCATATAAAACACACAGAAGATTCATTTAAAATTAAACAGGGAAATGTGATGCACGCTCTGTAAGCGATAGGGGTTGTTTGGCCGGGATTGAAAGTGTGTGTGTGTGTGTGTGTGTGTGTGTGGGGGTGGCGAGGGCATGTCAGACACGAGGGATCAGAGATTAAACCGGTGTGGTTTGGGTCGGGTCCGCCAGCTGTCCTGCCCCAGACAATTTACCCGGTGTTCCACGGCTTAGGATGTGTCGCTTCTGACTAATAAAATCAGCCCAATGTCAAATTTCAAGCAAAGAACTCAGTCTATCAGCTGTATCAAGCAAAAAAAAAACCTCCTACAATAATAGAATACTGCATATCTATTGTGAATTGAGTACAATTTCAATACTCGTAGCAAAGTGAGAGAGAGAAGAAACCATTTTTATCAAAATGCAGCCAAACTTGCAATCTCTCTTTTTTAGATCTGTTGCTGCACTCACTCCCCTACGAAAATGAAAATCGTGTTGTCTGAGTCACAGCATCCTGCAGTTTATTATACGGCACAACTGGAACTGCCTTTACAATTTCATTCATGTGAATACAAAACATGTTGTAGTTTTTTTATTATTATTTGTAGAGGCTTGGGAAAGGACGGGTCACGCTGATAAAAACACCTGTACTATGAAGGCTTGGCATTCATTCAGGAAACTATAGTGAAGAAAGCGCCACTGACCCCGTGCCAAAAAAAGCATTGACAGAGCCACTCACATGAGACAAATTGCGCCGAACAATTGGCGGGACGGTGGGTGTTAATTTCAAGCGGTTATTTGTTATATTTCATGCTGCTCGAAGACGAAAACAAAGAAACGCAGTTGGCAGTGGCAGCAATGATTGGCCGACCATGGCCGTTGCTGTAGCTGCGGCCCGCTTGCCAAGAAGAATCTCAATTTTTTTGGACAATTCTCCAAAACCACAGTGACAATGTTTTTCAGTTCATTACCACTATAATATCTGCTACAGCCCGTATAGAAGTGGACGTAACATGGGCAGCAACTTGGTTAGGGAAACATTGCTGTCGCTTTGAGGGGGATTTGACTGTAATGGTTAACGACTACGCGAGCCGACTTTACTTTTTTTTAACGCCAGAGGGGACACTGACCTCTGCATCCTTCATTTAGGTCACGTTCTAAACCGCCCACCACATGCATAACTCAGCCTTTGCTTAACACGCGTTAAACCACCCGAACCGCCCACATATGCAACACATGGCTTTATGCGTTGGCACTCGCCGACATAACTCACGTCGTTTAGAGTCTCCACATTAAATGCTATTCTTATAGATCTGCAATGGGTGTTACTTTGGGACAGGGATGGGATGCCGAGACTTTAAATGTGGGTGGATAGAGGTATGGGAAAGACATTAATGGAGATGTTTCCTAGCCTGGGTAAACCTGTCCTTTAATTGCACAGGAATTGAACCCATTGTTCCCCTCATCCCAGCCAATCACAGAATGGTGGAGGGACCAGCAAGTTGATGAACAAACATCGATATGACTTTGTTGGTAACTGTGGATCCAACATGCTGGTAGATCAGGGGTGCTGGAGGGCCGGTGTGGGTCCAGGTTTTTGCTCCAACCAAGCAGTAACACACCTGATTCTACTAATGAAGCAAGGGTTCTAGTGGTTAATTAGTAGAACCAGGTGTGTTACTGCCTGGTTGAAACAAGCACCTGCAGCCACAGTGGCCCTCCCTGGCTTAGAAAGTGTTCTAAGTAATTTAGTTTGAATCGTCATCGGGTATGTTGTATGTCATTGCTATGGTTTGATGGAATTGGCTATAAGGTGCAGATGCATTTGACAGACACTGCGTTCATTGGTGCCCAATAAACAGCTCTGGGCTTTCTTAAACAATGCCTCCAATATGTATGAATGAATGGATGATTCCCAGACTGCACAGCATTGTACATTGGTATAAGGTCTGGTGGTAGTTGTGCTAGATGTTTGAGCTTTAGTGTGGTGGGCTACGAAGAATTTTGGAAGCCGATGAGCAGGGTCTTGTTTTTTTCGCCATTGAGCTTAATGAAGTTCCAGCTCCTCTAGCTCCTGGTGGGTTTACTGTTGTAGATCTGGGTATTGTCGGCATAGCGGGGGAAGTGAAGACTTTAGGTGGGGATTTCGCCCAGGGCGGTCGATAGCAAATAGCAGTGGGTTCATTAATGAGCCCTGTGGGACACCCCGATGAAACAGAGGAGCACGCTGACCTCCATTTAGCTGGCTGTATGAATGGATGTCTATTGGAGAGGTACGAGTCCAACCAGGTGGGTGCAAACCATTAACCCAATGTCACCCCAGTGCAAGGTGGGAGATTCTGTCCAAGGCACCACAAGGTCGAGGAGGATGAAGATGGTTGGTAGTCCAGCGTCGGGCTGCACTGAGGAGGTCGTTTAGTTTCTACAAGTGCTGTTTTAGAGCTGTGAAGGGGGCAAAATAGAAAAAAAAAATCAAAAAATTGTCCATATTCACAAAGGATTTTTCAGTAATTGTGGAGGTTCAACAATGTGGCACCGTTTAGCTTCACAATGGAGCATGCAGAGCCTTTTATCCTTCAACTTCCAAAAAGTACTTTAGATAATTAAAAGTGTGTGTGCTGAAAGTAAAAAAAAAATATGTGGAAAATGGTAAAAAAAAAATTGTTTCAAGGAATATGAGGTGTGTTCAAGTCAAGTCCTCACGTTCCCTTCGGCTGTTTTTACCTTCGCCGCATGTGGCCGCTCTTCTGTGGACAAACCACTTACGTTTGTTTGCGTTTTAACGTCTTCCTGAGTGTTGGGCCAGCAGAGGGCTGGATGCCGGCGAGAGAGAGAGAGAGAGAGAGAGAGAGGGGGATTTATACTCTTCCTCCTCTCGTGAGGACAGCCAAACCCCTGTGATTACCGCTTAATCCCCTCCAGCATATCATGTGCATCGTGGCGGCACAGCGAGCCTTTGTGACATCACGGGGGAGGCCGGCGTGGGGCTGTTCAGTCCATATTTCTCTCTTTCCTACCCCCCCGCTCTAACCTTTCCCTTCCCCCCTATCACTGTCTCTAACTCCCCGCTTTCTGCATAGTGTTATAGTTGTGGTGGTGGGTGGCTGGTTGGCTGGTTAGGGGGGAGGAGGGGGGGTTTCATAGAGGAGATGAGTGGGGATTATCGCTGTCTGGAGAACACGGATGGATTTGTACGCCATCTCCGTAGCTGGGTGTTGTGCCAACCTGCCCTCGACTAATGGGACAACAGAGCGCCGTAGGAGCGCGGGTTCATATCACTCAAAAGCGCTTAAACCAGCAAAAAAACACGTATTCCGCTGTTACTGGAATGTGTCTCCATCTGAGCATCTATTCACGCAGTTATTAAACACGTCTCTGTACTCCTGTGTGTATATCTTTATGCGAAAAATTCAGGGCTTTTATCCCGGCTCCTCCAATGCTGTTTGTTTTTGCTTCTGATATGTTTTTTTCATGATGTTATATGAGACCGTTTATTGTTTTTCTGTCGCTATCCAGCACAGGAGTCCCGTCCCTGGCAGAAGGGATATTGTATCTCAATGGATCCTTCCTGTATAAATAAAGGATCAATAGAGGATTAAGTATCAGCAGACAGGAAAGCAAAACACCTCACAGGGAAAAATGGGGATGGGAAATTCCCAAAATTAAACCTGAATCCGCTTATTAAAAGGAGGGAGTAACCCCCCCCCCCTGGTTGCTTTCTGTCTGATTTTAATCTCTCTGTTTTGTCGTCTATCACTCTCTGTCTCGCTGACGCCTCCCATCGTGTCGGCTTTTCTGCTCCGGTCGACATCCAGGTCACGCCGCCTCGATAGAGATCTTTAAGAAATGCAGCTGCAATCAGAGTCCCGGGCAGACACTTCCAGGTCTGGACGGCGGAAAGTGGCCGCGGATCCTGTGGCACTAAAACGCTGCTTTCGAGAATCAAGCCTTTGCAAGACACGTAGAAATGCAGCATATCTGCTTTCATTGCAGGCAATGGAATCCTTCTTTATTCATTCATACAATCATATAATGACATTGAGAATTTGGCCTATAGGGTAAAAAGAACAGGAAGCTAATGGGGGGATTTTCCATAGCTCATATTCAGTGGGATATTTTATTTGTGTTTGGTTTGAACTGTAAACTAAGCCATTGTGCATGTTCAGACAAACTCCAAAAAACATAGGAGCAAATACTGAGTCTGATGGATGCACAGTGGCGCTGCACAAAGGAGTAGCTGCATAAAATCACAGCAACATGTCTCCCTTTCTTTTTCTGTTTTTGTTGTTTTTTAGCAGTGATTGATATTTGAGGCCTTGATTCAAAACAGCATCAATTATTATTTTCACCCTTGCAGCGACTGCACAGATGAGTTGTAATGAACGTGATTCTGCTCGGAAAAACAAGACTGGAAAACATCCTCTGCAGAGTTTAACAACGTAGAATCTGACATGTATATATATATATATATATAGAAAGCCATTTTTATGCATATTTCTTCAGACTTGTGTCTTTTTCTTAATGCCCCCCATCTCTTTATAACAGGTGCTGCTGAACCTCACACCCATAACAATAACACACTCGATTCGCGCTGTCACAATTCGAATGAACGCGCGTCAAGTGAATAATGGGCATGAACGCACGAGATGAAGCCACGTAAGATAAATGTCAGCTTTGGTAAAGTAAATAATAATCATCCGTCGCGCGTGGAACAGCAGTGCATTAGAAAATGAATGCCTGTGTTAAGATTCCTGGCCGTTTTTCCATTTTCTTTTTTTTTTTTTGTGTGTGCAACTCACATGGGCGTTCTGCTCCTCCGGTGATCTCTTCCTCTCATCTTATACGCTACGTAGGAGTCCTGCTCTAAGTGGGCAGATGAGCTGATGCAAGAAACGAGGCGTCGCGGGCGGCGATGGAGAGGAAAAAGAAAAGAGGAGATTGGTGGAGATTTCTGGAGAGGGAACAAAGTGTCACGTATGACAGAGGTGATGCGGCGGGAAACACCCGGCGTGGGCTCACAGCGTTTTCTCTTTTTTTATATATATATATATGTCGCAATAAAATATCAAGCAGACACTAAGCGTTTGATATTTTCAATTTAAAGATCCACCCCCTGCAGAGACGACATATAAAGCTCGGAGCTGATGGTTTTCCCGCGAAAGAAAAAATGAGTATTTAACTAGTTAAAAATCTATAAAATGCCAGAATCTGTGAATATGCAAATTTGTTTTAATTTTTTAAATTAAAAATCATAGGAACAAGATGTAAAATATCCGGAAGTACTTGTGGAACAAGTGAACAGGTGGCGAATAAAAAAATAACATATAAGGTTAGATTTATAAAATATATATAAATATATTTATTTTTTTACTCCTTGAAATGTGGTGCATATTCAGCAGCTTGTTTCCTCCTCCTCTTCCTATAATAATTTCTGCGTTGCCGTGGCGATAAGGGGATCTCATTTACTGTAAACTACAGTGATCAGCATTTTCTTGCTTGGGCAAACACAACCCCAGGTGCATAAGGAGTGGAAATATTTGTCTTAGTAGGGAAGGGGGGGGGGAATCAGAAAAAATAAATAAAGAAATAAAAAAAAGCAAATGTTTGTCATCCGCCATGCCATGCACACACATGCCACAACCAATAATATCATTGTGGCTCCACTGAATCGCCACAAACCCTGGCTGACACATTATTATACTGCAGATATCATGGGAAATATAAGGGCTGTGTCCACTGATACAACAATTCCACGCTGTCAGTCTCCCGTGGCATTCTGAAAATGACTTCTGTGCGTGTGTCTGTTTAATCGAAACTACCGTCGCAGGTATATTTACCTCACAAATGATGTCAGAAAATACCACATAAAAACGTCTTTGCTTTAAATGGAGGGCTGCGATTCACAATTAGTCTGATGCTTTACTGAAAATGCCCTTTTTTAACCCAAAGATCACCAGTTTACTATTATTAGAAAACTGAAATGCCTCAAAGCAATGAATTCATTATCAAAATCGTTGGCGATTTTTATTATGAATGAAAATGAATCATTATTCCACTAACAGTTGCAGCTCTATTTGTACCAAAGGGAAAGTTGCAGGTATAATTACATACTCTACATATTTTTTATAGCTAAAGCAGCAGATTTGCATCCTATAAAAAAAAAGGGAGATAATGAGAAGAGTGATGCACCGTTTCTGGCTCTGCACGTACGCCAGGTTTTTGTGCTGATTTCATTTAAAAGAAAAGAAAAAAAAAATGGCAGCAGAAAAGCAAACGAGAGACAGAGCGAGGAGAAAAAAAAAAAAAAAAAGGATAGACAATAGATGCTCAGAGCAGTCAAGTGACACTTCAACCCCGGAACGACGAGGTCTGAAGAGGCTATTTGGTGAGAGATTGTCGGCTAGCGCGCTGGTGCACCGTCTGCGGCAGCAGTGTTTCTGGATGTGTGTGTGTGTGTGTTCTGCGGACGGATGGACGGATGGACGGATGAAGGTCCAGGTCTCGTCTGTGCCAGAGCCCCTGCGGCACACATTGTTCATTCTTGGCCTCTAAATCCATGTGATCTGAAACAGAGGTGCTGACTCCAGTCAAAAGGGAAAAAAAACCTGTCCGAAAAAGCAACGCTACCCCCCCCCCCCAACCCCACCCCCCCTCCTTGCCGCCCGCTCACCATTAGACGTCATGGTTTTAAAAATAGCTCCCTGGTGAAAGAACACACTCGCTCATCGGCCCCCAGAAAGCTTTTTCATATTCAGCCCTGCACTCCTCAAATTTGCCCCCCCCTCTCTTTTTATTAGCCCTCAGGATTATGATTACTCTCAAATTTTCCTAAATCATGCCAACCCGAAGCTCTGGCAGTTTTCCATCTTATCCTGCAGGCAGAAACACACCTCTGCTAAGACCCGCACAAAGCACATATTTCCTGATCTGCTGTTTTTGTGCCTCTGCCTCTGAGCTGGTGACGGTGTGTGTGTGTGTGTGTGTGTGTGTGTGTGTGTGTGCTGACGCCTGTGCAAGCACTTTCTGTTTTTAGTCTTTTTTCTTCTTACTTGTGATTTTTAATAGTTACTTTAAAAGCGCTTTGTGAATACATTTCAGTGACGCTCTCCTTTCTTTTTTTAACTTTTTGGAGTTGTTAGCAGCTATCGCACCAGGTACTCAGACCTCTAGAATCAGTAAAAATGCTGAATTGGATATGTTATTCATGCAAATGGAGCGTGGGAATAGTGCATCCCTGCCTCTGGCCTGTACTGCGCTGTGATTGGCTGCAGCAGACCCCCCGTGGCCCCATAGTGAGGAACAAGCGTGTGCAGAAAATGACTGACTGTTCATTAGGCATGACTACTGTTACCTATACTACTGTTATGCTACCACTGTTTGTTTAAACACAGCATGGGGAAAAAAAGAAAAGATGCATTTGTTTTTAATGTGAGGCCATTTAAACGTCCTCCACCTGCAGCAGACTCTAAAATGATCGTCATTTGTGTGGAGCAACTGGGAATACACTTCATTGAACCTTGGTCTGCACCGCTCTGCTTTGCATGAATACGAAGCAGCAGAAGCTTCAGTCGGTCTCCAAGCCAAACAAAGTGGATGAACGTTCTCCTGCATACTGCATCCCAAGTACTGGAGCTGACGTTTTGTTTTATCTTAAGGGCATTTTTTTTTATTACGCCTGCAGCTATCAACGTATTTATCGTCCTTATCTGAGCAATATGAATAATGTTCAATTTAACCCATAAGAAATGTAATGAGAACTTTGGTTCCTCCAGACTCTTCATTATGAGGTTTTATGTCTGAACTTAACTCATTAAGTCCCAAAGTGACATTTACTAATCATCCTAATATAGAATATGTTCACCACTAATGCCCAATGTTACATATATGTCAAAATACACAAGTTTTATTCTAAAAATACTTTATAAATGTGTTCTATGTCGCCCACTTGGTCTATGGTAAAACACACATAATTCTCCTTTAAGGATATCTTAGGGTTAATTAGGCAGATAAACATGTTATTCCTCATTGTTGGTTGTTGTCAAGCTGAAAACTTGCACAAATAATCTTAAAATTCGGACACAATGCGTTTCATGCATTCTTTAGAAGATTTAACCCATAAGAACCCACAGTGACCCTGGTGTGACGAGAACGTTGGTTCCTCCAGACTCTTCATTATAAGGTTTTATGTCTGAATTTAACTCATTAAGTCCCAAAGTGACATTTACTAATCATCCTAATATGGAATATGTTCACCACTAATGCCCAATGTTACATATATGTTTAAATACATGTCACATGATATCAGCTCATATGTGAGACATGAGAGACGTGATGTGAACATGGTGTAAACCCATAAGAACCCACAGTGACCCCGGTGTAACACGCACTTTGGTTCCCCCAGACTGAGAGTCATACGTAATATGACATAATATGTCCAAAATATTCCGCGCCATGGAAACATTAGACGTGACGGATTAAAAACGCAGCTCATGAGGGGCGGTCGTGTTTTTTCCTGGACGGACGGATTAACCCATAAGAACCCACAGTGACCCCGGTGTAACGAAAACGTTGGTTCCCCCAGACTCTTCCTTATAAGTCTCTTTATGTCTGAACTTAACTCATTAACTCCCAAAGTGACATTTACTAATCATCATAATATGAAATATGTTCACCACTAATGCCCAATGTTACATATATGTCAAAATACACAAGTTTTATTCTGAAAATACTTTTAACTCACTGTAGTCACTTTTCTCTACACACACATCCTGCACCTTAAGTCTGCATTAGCTATGCATGTGTACATGTGTGTATGTATGAATATATGCAAATATGTAAATATATGTATATATGCATGTATGTATATATATATATATATATATGCTTTGCTTATGCATATTTTTTTCTTGCTATTTATTAGTATTTTTTCTCTATTCTTATGTCTATAATGCATACTGTGTATGCTGATCAACAAATTTTGCGAATTTCGTACATAGTGTTGTGTATTTTTTTATTGGGTCTGGGTTCTTATGGGTTAAACCGTTTGCTTCTAGTACGGGGGGGGGTCAAACTCAGGTCCTGGAGGGGCCATGTGGGTCCAGGTTTTTGTTCCAACCAGGCAGTAACACACCAGATTCTACTAATGAGAGGTCTAATGGTTGATCAGTAGATAAAAACATGGCTGAGCTTCGTGTCGCCCTAACGTCGCGTCGCCCTGCCGCTAAAGTTGGACGTGTTCGGGGGTCGCCCCCCCTCGCTGCCATTTAAACGGATCCTAAGTGACTCGCTGCTGCTGTCGACCGCAGGGATCGCGTCTTGCCGGGAGGAAAAAGCCGAACGCGCCCCCCCCCTCAGAAAGCAGCAGATGCGTAACCTTCTCTCTCTCCCAGGCCCCTCAGCATAAACTCATTTCTATGCTCAATTACAGTTTATGTCAAACCAAAGATGCCACAATTAATGTTTATGACTGATTAAGTATTAAAGTGTGCGTTATTGTTTCACGGAGCATTGAGCTTGATGCTTGATTAAAGCATTGTCTTGCCAAATTGTCAGGCGTTTTAATTACGACTTGATCGTTTGATGATGCGGTGAAGGGCATTTTCGCATAGATTAAGGCGAAGTCGCGCGAAAAGAAAAGAAAAGAAGAGAAGAGAAGAGCGTCTCGTCTCCGTCCGTGAAAACGCCGGCTGTCGGATTCTCTCTCTCGTGACGCCATATTTGCGGGTATTGGCGCCATCGCGCTTCATTAATTAGCCGGGTTCCTCTGCAGATCCGTTGCATGCCTGCGCGCTGACGATAATGCCTCTTGTCTCTGTAACGGAGGCTGAGATTTAACGGCGTGGACGCCTCGCTTCAAGTGCTTCGCAGACAAATGTGGCGTCTGTAGAGGGCTTTTTTTTTCTTTTTTTGTTGTTGTTCATTTTAACAAAAAGCCAAATGAATCACGCCTGTTCTTACCCAGCGTTGCAAAACATGGCTTTGAAATTCGTTTAACCTCCGTGTCAACGTAAATCCTCTGACTCTGTAGTTTTTTTTTTTTGCATTAAGAATTCTCCGTAACTGCTCTTTTATTCTGCTTAAAATACACTTTGAAAAACTATTTCAGATTTCCCCATACACCCCAACAGTCAATCTCCTGAATACATTAAACAGCATACGTGAGTCTCAACTTCAACGTGGACAATGACAGAACTGCATTTTCTTCCCTTTTTGCTTCTGGTTCTGTTTTTTTTATTCCAACACCAGTAAAAAAAAAACAGCTGAAAAGGAGAATTCAAGTACATGCACAGAACCCTGGAGCTAGAATAACTTTTTCTTTTTTTCCCCAGCCTATTCCGGCTGTGTCACGCTTATTTAAAAACACTTTTGTATCTCGTCAGCTCGTTCGCCTGGACTCGATGGAGCGGGATCCTCTCAGAGTTCACGTCTACGCTTTAAAAACACTTTAGCCGATTGCGTCTTTTACGTGAAACCTGGCGAGATTTGCGTCGTCGCGCCAGATGGACCAGAGCAGCGTCTCCCGCGCGAGATCGTGAATCCTTGACTCGTCTGGATGTAAAATGTTTTTAAGGAGACTGTTTTAATATCGGTTGCCTGGCAACAGCATCACCTGCATCCAGGACGCGACTAACTTTAGCTCCCGTGGGTTTGTCCCTGAACGCATCGCGTTACCAGACAACCGGGTTTCCGTGTGAATTGGGAACGAATCGTCCTGAAATTCCCGCAGCCTTAGCCTGGCTTCAGGAGATGCTGAACCGCGTCCTTCAGCTTTCCAAGAACCCGGCGAGAAACTGAGAAAATATCTCCCACAGACACTTGTGTTTGCACGCTTGGCCGTCCCTTTCCTTATTATGCTCATACTACAAAGTCAGGGCGGGTTCCATTACTCATTGTCTTATTGCTGCGGTTGAACAATGCGCTGTTTTGCATTTTTTTGCTTAACGTTATGCATGTTGACTCTTGATGAAGACTTGAGGCGATTTGGAATCGCAGAGAAAGAGAGAGGGAGAGAGGGAGGGGGGGGGGGCAGGTAGGCTGCAGCTGTGAAGTCATGACGGAAATATCAAGGGAAATATAAGGAAGACGGATGGCAGCCTGTGAATTGCTCCGTCTATCACAGCCACCTTCTTTGGCAACTCCATCTGAAGGGAAACTCATTTCCAAATCATCATCATGTAAGATTTACTGTATGCGCATTTCGGTTCTTTTAGGATATTCCCATTTTGCATGGGACGTGTTTATTGTGGCATATTTCAGGCACGGGGATGGGGAGGGGGAGGGGGGTAGGCGCCCATTTGCCTCCCCACACAATCTGGCCCCGCGCTCGTGACCCGTTATCTTTCATTTTCACTCGCAGCATGGAAAATAATGGGCTCAAGGGCAAGCAGCCAGGCAAAAAGCTTCTGGAAATAGATTAAGACATGGCTCGCTCCGCCGACCCCCCCCCACACACACACGCACACACACACACACACACACCGCTACCCTTCTACCTACCTACACTCCCCACTTCAGCGGGATTCATTTTCCCTTTCATTTCCCAGGCCACTTCTTCACCACGTCAAATCACTGTGTTTTGTCTCATCCGTTTTGCGACTCCACTGGTTCTCTGAGGAGCTTAAAGGCGCAAATCTACACCGCCGCGTTTATTTATTTATTAGTATCTATCATGTCGTTTTTTTACGACCCGTAAAGACCCGTCTCCTAATAATACTCCGGCGTTATTCCCGGTTTTCCGGTGACCGGCCATAACTCATGTCTCTCTCCTCAGTGATTGTGAACGGCATCGACTTTCTGTCATATTCCAAAGGAAATGCATAAACCAAAAACCCGGGGAAACACGTAGTGAAACGGTTCTTCCTCCTTTCATTGTAAAGTCTGGAATTTTCTTTAAAATATCCGCAGAGTTTCACGTGCGACATGAAAAGGGGGGTGGGGGACAATAGTATCCCTCTCCGAGTTTCCCTGAGCTAAACGCTGAGTTGGTGACACACACTCGGAGCTCATGAATTATTCACTAGCCTACTTTCATTTTTGTGAGGGGGGAAAAAAAACTTGGAGGGTGGGAGGTGATGATTATATCTACTGTCTTCAGGCTGAATAAACACTGTTGCTTCTCCCTTTGTATATTCTTGGGCCTGAAGAGGATGAATACATCAGCTACAATATGAAGTAGCTGCAAGCGTTTTTTCAGATGTGTAAAAAAACGGAGAAAATGACCATGCATTTGTGCAGGGTTGCATGGTCTGGGATTGTTTAATAAAATCTGAACATATACGTATAAAGCCGCTTCACTTTATCCACTAATTTGTTTGATCTTATCTAATTTGATATTATCCCAAGCATTAGCCGGTCCCCCATTGGCCGAGCTACGGCCTGCATTAATTAAAGGCTTAAATTAGCATCAGACGTGACATTGAGTGTCACACAGAGAAGCTCTGTTGGGTTTTACAGCCACATTAATGTCAATATGCTCAGGTCCTATAATGTTATAGTAGCACGTTATCTGTGGAATCTGGTCTGTTTAACGTATGTTGCAGCAGCACATACCACACACCTTCATACATGTGCATATGTGCCGTCTTAAATTAGAATGCTGATAATTTGAGGATGAAACATATGCTGATGAGTGGATGCGGAAGGAAAAGGTAGGTGGTGTGAACCGGGATCGTCGGGATAATGAGGCAGAAGGCCGGCTTGGAAATTAGGATTGCAAAATAGGGAATGTTTTTCAAAGGCTGCATTTCATTTGAGAATATGCGTTTTTTATTCTCGCATTTTTATTTATTCACTAATAAGGCTGCACTGAAAAAAAAAAGGGCAGTTTTTCTTTCAATGTAATAAAAAACATTTAAAAACAGGATCAATGTATTGATTGGATTATGCATTTAGAGAAATGCGAATTATATGGTTGGTTATACATAAATGAATTAACTAGTATTAAGGCAAACACAGTGGTTTGGTGCTGATAATGATTTGGATCTGAAGTCATAACAAGATTCTCTAAAGTCAAATATTTCACATGTATATGCAGATATATATATATATTTTTTTTTTCAAGCGCAAACTTCAGCGGTTTTTAACACACAGCGAGCAACATATAATTTAGCCGAATGACAATGGATTTAGATTATATGCTTTAAATTTGCCTTCGCGAGCGGCGCCGATAGTAAACCATTTATGGTAATACGGCGGGGCGGCTCACGAGTGGCCGGCTCTGATAAAGCGCTGTGTCTAATTAACACACTGACAGCACCGCTGTCGCCCAGTTTATTAAAGTGGTTAAGGAAGTCACTGTGGCCCTTGGGGAGGGGGGGGGCGACTGGTACAGTAATTTTCCCCCTGCTAGTCAGATGATACGGCCAGAGATGAGGCAAACCAAGTGTGACTCGCTCACTCTCACTCTTTTGCTTCCTTTGCTGCTCTTGCACATCACATCTCTTCCCCCCCTGTTTTTTTTTCCCCCTCTAACTCTCAATGAGAGTCGGAAATGTAATATCAACCGCACCCCCCCCTCCCAAAAAACTTCCACAGCAGGAAACGCTGACTCTCTACTTTAGGCGCGTCGCTTTAAACAAGCGAGCGATTTGATTGGTCGAGACGGGGAGCGTAGTTCATGTAACCAGGCGATGCTTTATTAACCTTTTATTTATTTATTTAACTTTGAATTAATCGGATTTGTGAGCTCCTGGACTGTTCGCTGCTTTTTAGTCGCAGTAGTAGTAGAAGTGAAGATAATACAAACTCATATTACATATAATACGGTAAAGGCCGAGCACGAGTTGTTTTTTATCTGCGTGTTGGGAGAGGACGGGATATCGGCCGGCCTCGGATAATGTGCGACGGGAATTCAAACGGCATTAGGGGTGAAATAGATAGCGCTGCTGCTGCTGCTGCTGCTTCCTGTCTGCAGCCCCCGTTTCACTGGTCGGACTAAAGCACATCCGTTTCAAAAGGAGGAAATCCAATTCCGCGATAGCCGCCGGAATCTCGGCACAATGCGTCGTTTTTTCCTTTGTGAAATTCCTGATAGCTCTGAGGCATAAAAGGAAAGTTTTTTTTTTGCAAAATGTACAGCATGTGATATGACCTACATGAATAATTCTAGCATTGTGGTGTTTTTTCCACAGGTGACTGAATGGTTCACACATGCACATTTCTGCTATCAGATGTCCACACATTTCCGTTTTCTGCTGTGTGTGTGTGTGTGTGTGTGTGTTAAACTTATTTTTACAGTGGCTGTTGTTGTTCTCCTCCTTTGTCCGTACACCCGGGGACGGCTTCGGGCCATTTTTAGATCAAAGGTCAACTCCTCGGCGACCTCGGGCGAACGCGTCCGACACAAGTGACTCAGTCAGGCTTTAACCCCTCGAAACCGCTTCATGCTCATATTTTGCATCATTGAGCAGCTCTCGGGAATCTTGGTTAAGGTTAAGCTGGACTCGGTTCAAAGAATCACACGTTTTTCATGTTTTTACGCACTGAGAGGCAATATAAAATGTAGGAACAGAGAACTCCTGACAAGCTTCTCACAATCCCATATTACCCAGGATGCACCACATAAATCAACTTTATTGGGTTACGGTTTGACAGCTGACGTACATCCGTATAACCCAAGGTTTTTTCCACATTGTGTTATATAGTGGAAATGCAGCTTTTGATTCTGAGGAGCATATGTCAGGGAGAAAAAGACAATACATTATATAAATGTAAAGAAATGGTTTTAGACGTGTTTATTCTGTCTCGTGTCAGGAGTCGGACGAGATGATCGATAACGCTCTTAAACGTGTCTGTTATATGTGAAGGTGGTTCAAGGTGTCTTTATTAGCACCCGAGGGTGCACGGCTCGAGAACAATCAATCACGCGCGTACATTAAAAACAAATAGAGAGCGAGGGGCATTAATATTGCACGTGGGTTTTATGGGATGCGGAGGATGGTTTTCACGTATTAGAAGGACTCTCAGGCGTTGCCACGAGGCGGGTTTATATTTTTATATTTTAATTGGAAAACCCATGAAAGCATAAATGAACCGTCGTATCTTCGGGTGATTCTTCGGCGAAAAAAAGAGAAAAAACGCTGCGCGCGCTCATCGATTAGCTCTTTACATGTAGCTCAAAGGAATATTCATCACGCCGGGCGGGAAGCTCCTATAGTTAAACTCGTACAGTCGATCAATCATCTGCAAATATCAATACCTTCCGTTTCTCAGGTTGGTTCGGCGCATGTTTGCATACGGATGATAAATGAAATAGAGAAAACGCAGCCAGAAGAAGAAGAACGCTCCTGCAGGGGTCTTTGAACGCCTCCTGGTCGGTGGAGGATTTTTACCGTTCACCACTTTGTCATATTCCTGCCTGGTTGGACAAGTTTCGTATTGCTAGAAGAAGTTTGTTTTAAGGGAAACATGATTAAAATCCAGGTATGAGGTCGGGTGCTTAAGGTGGAACAGGCTGCAGCTCCGTGTACTACATCAAATATAGTGTTGGTGGCAGCATCAGGTGAATGAACGCTTGCAGTGAAAACATGTGGGACTTCACAGGGGGAACAGGACGGGTCCTGACGGGACGAAACGTCCGAAAGACGCGTTTTTCGTATCGATCTCAGGCCGTCGAGCGTTAAAGTGAAATGCACGAGCTCAGTAAAAACATAAAACACAGGAGACAGGAGATTTGTTTAATACTTACAAGAACCGAAGTGCAGCAGAGTTGTGGGTTTTATGAAGGGTTCCATGTCAAATTGAAACTCGTCTGTGGAAATTAACCTTGATTATTATCCACATTAGTGGACCATATTTGTAGAGTATTTTCGTACGTTACAACAAACAAATGTTTTTGTGATCTGGGCTTTATGTAGCATAAAAATTGTGATCCCACAACGGGGAAATTTGCTTGTTACTTCAGTGTACAGAGTAAAGAAAAAGAAAATAAAAGCTATCAAAAAAAAAATACACAACACTATGTACAAAATTCGTAGAATTTGTTGATCCACATACACAGTATGCATTATGGACATAGAATGGAGAAAAAATACGAAGAAATAGTAAGAAAAAAGTATGCATAAGCAAAGCATATATACATACATACATGCACGTGCACACATATTTACATATTTGCATATATCCACGCACATACACACATGTACACATACATAGCTAATGCAGACTTAAGGTGAAGGATGTGTGTGTAGAGGAAAGTGACAAGTAAAGCGATAATAAAGGCGTTCTAAATGGTGTTGCACCCCAGGGAATTTGGGGAAAAAAAAGTCATAAAATAAGGTTTTAAAAAATCGTGCAGATGGGGGAATGGAGGATGCAACAACGCCAAAATCCTGGATTCCACCATCAGGCCAAAACTGAAGAAGCCTTTTGGATGAAACAGCTACAAGAAAAAGTCCAGTTGCTTACAGGTACGATGCCAAACTCCCCTTATAAAAATGCACGATTTATAACAAGCCTTTACATTCACCTCCTCTTCGTCTCAGCATTGAATCACTATGTGCTTTTATTTCATGTGTTCAGAGAACCAGAGTTACATCCAGGTAACTACTATTTCTCTTTTGCTGGTTTTGTAGAAGAAACAAGGGGGAAATAATAAAAAATAAAAAAAATCCAAATAATGATCCTTTCTAATTATCTACAATTTTAAAGAGTGGAATGGCCCCCCGCTGTGCTATAAGCTTATCTGTTCCCACCTGCATTCAAAGGTTAGGCTTATTACCGCCGTAATGATGATTAGGAGGAAAGATAAATTACCATAACCATGGGCACCTGGCTATGTTCTGAAATGGGGGAGAAAACTTGGAAAGAATCTGAATTAGCCGTGGGGGGTCTGGAGGTCATCCTACCAATCAATGGTCGGTGCAGAGGTGACTGTAGACCAGACTACATAGAGAAAACGGGCGATTTTGTTTTGCTGCCTCGTCATCAGTCAATTAAAATTTGTTTTTTTGCAACACGTCAGTTCACTTTGCCACGAGGAAACGTGCTAATTTGAAAGTTCACAGTTCATGTTTCTCACCTTTTTGGGGAGCAGACTCCAAACGCGTGGATTGACAGACTGTGACACGCTGTGGAAAACCAGCGCTGACACGCTTCAACTGCTGGGTCCGGGAATGTGCGATTTTTCTGTCACTTGCCGAAAATAGGATATGGGATACGATCATTAGG
>JAYKQN010000015.1:21365000-21380000 GCA_036785175.1 Eupleurogrammus muticus
TTTTTAGCTTTTATTTTCTTTTCTTTTTCTTTACTCTGTACGCTGCAGTAACAAGAAAATTTCCCCGTTGTGGGATCAATAAAGTCATATCTTATATCTTATCTTATATATATATATATATATATATATATATAGTGTGAGTCCAAGTCGAGTCTCACATCTTTGGTCATGAGTCAAATCTCTAAAATTAAACGTCTCATGTCTCTTCTTGTTATAATGAGCCTTCTCTCATCTGCTGTTTAGATTATTAAGTATACTGCAAGCGTATATTGTATATTTCCCTAAACACAGAGCATGCTTGCTGCATAGATATATATTTATATATGTATGTGCGAATGTGGGACATATTGGCAGTTCACACTGGTAAAACTTTCACAGAAAATCGTCCCAAGTTGAGCACCAGGCCCTGCAGTCTGAACGGAGTTTTAAGTGCGACTTGAGTCACAAACTCCAGTGTTCTCGTCAGGTTCCTGGGCTTTTTAATGTCTGCCATTAACCACAATGGAAATCACACGGCTGCCCGTTAATTAAAAGGTAGTCGGCTTCAAGATGACTATCAGGATTTGTTTTCCGCCGGTGTCACGCTGTTAACTGTTGGACAGCACAGAGCTGGCGTGTGCTGTTATTTCAGCGCTGTGGGCACACATAAAGAAACCCCGCGAGGGATAAGTGCTTCTTTTTTTTTATTATTATTAGAAGACTAATGATGTAGAGAAAATATCCAATATGAACTATGTGTTCTTGCAAGATGCAGACTTCTGTGTGTTTCTGTGCCACACAAAGAAACTGGAAGAATATGAAGTCAGGAGGAAAATAAACCAACATATTATGAATAGTTCATACGGGCAGTGAAGGCATCCTGCCTGTGTCCCTGTTAATTGGAGTCTGGAGCTGTTTGGAGCCGGCTGAACCTTTAATATGCTTTCTGTTGTATGTTGGATGGTGAGGGAGATGCTCTGCTGCCCCCCCCCAAAGCACATCCAGATCCTACCTACACCGTTTTTTTTTAAACTGTTCGATAATCCTATTTTTTTTGCAGCCAGCCAATCGTATGGCCTCTCAATTGCTCGCTCCGTCCCCTCCGGTGCACGACTTCAAAGCGGCATGATTGACAGACTGTAGTGTTGTGTGCAAACACAAGAGAAGACCCGAGCAGAACATTCTTCTCTCTGCCCTCCGCGTTATGATGCTACCATGTTATCAGCCCCCGACAGCCCGGCCACTGTGTTATTTACAGTGTGTGTGTGTGTGTGTGTGTGTGTGTGTGTGTGTGTGTTCCGTCAGCCCTGCCTCATGCTTTGTGGTGACACGTGTCAACCAGTCGTACTCACGCTTGGCTGCGGATGGCTGCTGTGGTTGGTGGCGACAGAGACAGCGTTTCGACGGGTTCAAGCATCGTCATGTGTGGCTGCATCAGTATTAATGTTGTCATGATGCACCACAGGGGCCGGTTTAATAAAGCCCTGCAGGATTTTCACTTGTAACGGACACTATCGATACTTTTATCTCATTAAAATATCTGAATGCTTCTTCCACCACTTGGTGTTACAATGATTTGTGTTAGCGCCAAACACTACGAATGTGAAGTTGTGCAACAGCCAATCAAGACCGATGGGTTTTCAATCTGTCGTAAATGGAGGGATAAAGGAAAAAAAAGATCGGTGGGCTGACACGTTTAATTGCTGCGAGGGCGTAAACTGGATCAAGGTACGCCGCGCTGTTTGTCATTTCTTAAGGCTGGGCTCCAGTTTGTCAATACTGGCAATGTGAGATTTTTTTCCAGGCATCGCTTCAAATCTGTAGGGAGGATGTGCTAAAATGTGTCTCCTCCGATGCATCCTGACATCTCTAACTTTTCTGCAACAGCTGTGTAATAATATAAATATAATAAGAAATCAGCTGCAGATACAACCACAGCTTGAAATTCACGCCAATGCAGGAGTGCAATACCGAGAATCCCATTAAAAAAACTCAATTTAAAGTTTTATTTTATCTCAAAACTTTGAATATATAATAATTTTTTCATTTTAGAACATATTGCCCGCTTATTAGGATGTAGAGACGCCGCTCAGAGCCTCCAGAAGTCACGCTGTTGTTGCAGTGTTGAGGAAAGTTGGGATCGGGGTGTGTCGAAACTTAATCCGTAAAATATTATAACCTGCGTGAGGATTCATGAGCGCGCATGGCTGCCGACGCACAATTAAGACGCTGTGGCCGTTCTCCTGGGCCTGACATGTTTATGAATAGGGGATGTTAAATTGTGACATCAAAACACTTTTATTAATGGCATCATCATTCGTCCTGTGTGTGTGTGTGTGTGTGTGTGTGTGTGTGTGTGTGTGTGTGTGTGTGTGTGTATAAATAAATGATTTTTGAATCGCATAAAAACAAACTAAATCACGCCGTTTTTTTTTTTTTCCCCCACTCGGCTATTTTTCTTTTTTAGGTGCTGTTGGTTTAGGGTGAACGCGACGTGTCAGGAGCAATTATCGCCGCGATTCATAGTCATTTCCATATTGATTCAACCCCCGGCCGCCTCGCCGCTAGAGCCCTGTTTGTTTGCCATTTAAAGCACTTCATCTTCAGGCTTACGAGCTTTCCCCCCACCCGTCCCCGCGTCTAAACCCGCGTCTAAACCCGCAGCTCCCATGCCCAATGTGACGAATTTAACGGCGAAACAAAAGACGAGAGAAAAAGCCCAAGAGATTTTTTTTTGTTTTTTGCAGTATTCGGGAAACCAGTCGGAGAATATGATGTTTATACTATAGACCAAGTGGGCCACATAGAACACATTTATAAAGTATTTTCAGAATAAAACTTGTGTATTTTGACATATATGTAACATTGGGCATTAGTGGTAAATATTCCATATTATGATGACTAGTAAATGTCACTTTAGGACTTAGTTAAGTTCATATATAAAAAGCCTCATAAGGAAAAGTCTGAAAGAAACCAACGTTTTCTTTACACCGGGGTCACTGTGGGTTCTTATGGGTTAAAAACACGACCGTCCCTCACGAGCGGCGTTTTAATCCGTCACGTCTAATGTTTCCATGGCGCGGAATATTTTGGACCTATTATGTTTTACAGGGATTTAACTGCTCCGACGTGACAGCCGGGATCGCCGCCATTAATCATCGGCGCTCCACGCCGGATGACCCGCGTAAAAAAAAAAAAAAAATGGAATCCCTACGTTGGCTGTTTCGCGGACGTCTAATTAACGGACGGCGCTGTTATCGCTGCTCAATATGTACGGTTACATTACCGATGAGGTAGTGAATGTGTGTGTGTGTGTGTGTGTGTGTGTGTGTGTGTGTGTGTGTGTGTGTGTGTTTCCTGCTTCATCTCAGAGAACGAGGTCACTCCTGTGGTGGTCGTCTCTCTCTCTCGCTCTCGTGCACACGTGCAGGTAGACGTAGCAGGTGTTGGGGTGTTAACCAGGCCACGGTTCAGCTGGAATTAGCCTGCCCCCCCCACCCCACCCTCGGAGACCTGGGAACAGGATTTCACTGATCCATCATCCCATCCCCGTGCCGCTTCCCCTGAGTCATGTCATGAAATCCTGATGACAGGCCGTTGTTCCAGAGGGGGGGGCGAGGCCTTCGACCTCCGACCTTTTTCCTTGTTTCTGCATGTGATTGGATCAGAGCCCTGTCTTTTTCTGCTGGGAGTGAGAGGAGCCGTGTAATCCTGTGTTACAGGTGTGTGTGTGTGTGAGAGGCTGCACGTGTTTATTTTCGTCAGAGCTTCAGGCGGCTAACGCCAGGTCGAATATGCTTTTTTTTGGGGTATTATTTATGTGTGTGTGCACTGCACGTGTGATGCCGCCACCCCAGAGACACGCGTGGCTTCGTTGTGCTGGAAGGGGGCGACGGGGGAAATGAGCTTTTTGGCCGCGAGACGCTCGGTTAGTGGGGGATTCATAATTGGGATTAACCGTTGTTCCCTGGTGACTCTTCCCAAGCTATCGCTAATGTAATCCAATTAGGTCCAATCCATTGCTGGGATGCACAACGCCGGCTTTTTTTGTTTTTGCAGCTCGTTGCCGGTACTGGTTCCTCACACGTGTCTCCACATGTTATTTTATCTGATCTGGAGTCGCTCGTCACCGTCCAGTGACGACGCGATGAAGCCACGGTCTGTCAGCAACGGCCTGAGTCATCGCCCACTGAGCCTTATCTGCACAGATGTGTGTGTGTGTGTGTGTGTGTGTGTGTGTGTGTGTGTTCACCCCTTAAGAATAATATGTGAAGCAAGCGATGACAATGTGGAAAAAATGACCCTAAAACCTTGTTAGAAAATAGTTTAAGTCTCCTAAAGGCTTTAAAAGAACACGCTGTTAAATACTAGGTGCATTAAATATTTAAGATGGCTCAAGAAATCACACTTTCTGTGTGTTTTTTGGTGGTACAAATAGAGATTCAAATAACATGAAACCAACACAAACACAAAATGCACATTAAAAAAAAACATTAACTGCTTTTAAAATATATTTTAACTCTCAAAGGATAAAAAAGAACATATCAACATACTGTTAACTAGTAAATTCTAAGTGAATTAAATATTTAAAATGGCTCAAAAAATCACACTTCCTGTGTGTGTTTTCTTTTGTAGAAATAAAATGGTACAAATGGAAATTCAAATAACAAAAACCATAAATACAAAATGCACATTTAAAAAAAAACTGTTAAATGCTTTTAAAATATAGTTAAACTCTCATAAAGGATAAAAAAGAACATATCAACATACTGTTAATTATATATATATATATATATATATATATATATATATATATATATATATATATATATATATATATATATATATATATATATATATATATATATATATATATATAAAATATAGAGTAAGTCTCATAAAGGCTTCAAAAGAACATGCTGTTAAATATTAAATTCTAGGTAGAATAAATATTTAGAATGGCTCAAAAAAATTCTGTGTGGTGTTAAATTTTAGTTTTTATTATTATCAGATTATTTGTGTAAAGTTTTTCATATTAGGATGATCAGTATAAAAAAATGGTACAAATGGACTTTGAAATGAAAATGCACATTTTAAAGTACCAGATGAATGCTTTTAAAATGTAGTGAAACTCTCTTAAAGGCTTAAAAGAATCACGCTATTAACATGCTCCTAACTTGTAAATCTACATAGATTAAATAATTAAAATTGCTAAAAAAAAATCACACATTCTGGGTGTTTTTTGTAGAAAAATCTATATAAATGGACATTCAAATGACACCAAACCAACATAAAGACAAAATGCACATGTTAAAGTACCCGTTTGATGCTTTTATCTCCTGTACTGTAGTTTTTTTTAGTTTTTTCTCTCTTCTCTCTTTCTCGCCAACTGATGTTCGTCACTCAGCCAGAAGCAAAAGGTTTGATGCACACAGAAGCATCAGCGTTTTGTTGGCCTGACTTCTACAGACGCCTGGTGCTGGCTGCACAAGATTTATTGAGAGTGCAGATGAAGGAAACATCCTTTCCTGAATTATTCCATAATATAATGTTTTTGCTGTTTTTTTTGGCACGATTAGATTTGTCTGCTGGGTGAATAATGTGCGGTAATGACAGTAATAATGATGTAATTCATGAATAGAAGGGAGAGAGCGCTGGCATAATGGAAATATCTTGCAACAGGGGGTTTGGTTTGACAGGTCTGGTGTTCTGGCAGGAGCAGAATTTGACGTTAAAATTGTGGGGTTGCAGAGGACACGCCCCCCCCCCCCACCTGTGCATCACATTTACCGACTCCTCGTAGGAAAAACACACACCGACAAATAGCACGTTGCAAAAAAGCGCAGAATACGACTCCGTGAAGCTCCGTGAGACTGAGCTTTCATTTCCTGCTTTTCAAAATCTAGAATATGACTGTGCTTGTTTTTTGTTAATTAATTAATCAACTAATTAATTAATTAACTAGTTAATTAATTATTATCACTAGAATCACAGGCTTTGGATGCTGTGAGGAGAGAAGTCACTGCTTCTCACCTTAGAGCAAAATTCCTTCATCTCAGCTGCTTGGAGCAGAGTGAAATTCCCAAAAGGAGCCGGCTGCTACTGATCCGAGGAGTCACCCCCCCACCCCACCACCCCCTTACCCTTACTCATAGATGCCCTCAGTGGCTCCGTGTGCCAGGAGAGCTGCCAGGGCAGTGGACAGCGAGCCCAGTGACTGCCGATCTGCAGATGCAGGAGACGTGCGCTCATGCATATTAACGCTACGCCACCTGCTCGTCGTACATCACGTCCTCCGTCCGCGGAATGTTAATCACCGGCCGACGACAGGAAGTCCACGGTTTGGATTCCCTCCTCGTGTTGGATGTTTGCGGGGAAGGGAACACGTGACGCTTCGTTCGGTTGTCTCTCGCTTTGCATGCTCTGTCCTCTCAGGTGTGATTAACTGCCTCGTGCCGGGTTAGCCGTATAGAAAAATGTCCCCCGTCCGCGTTGCTTATTTGATCTGTTTTCTGCAAATGAGCCTCTTTTTTATTTCTTATAGACGCTCTTGGAGGGGAAAATGAAAACACTGTTTTGTTTTTATTTTTTTTTCCTCTTCCCTCCCCACAGCAGCGTGTTCCTAACACCGCCGTGCAGTCATCTCTCTGACAGCATCGCTGCATCTCCGCTCTTTAAGCCGCAGCCGTCACGCCGTCGGAGACGGAACTAGGTTTGAGGCGTCCGACCCCCCCCCCCCCCCCCCCCCCCCCTACACCCCCACCCTCAATCTCACTGCTACTTTTACTGCTGGCGAGGCAAAATCCTCTAGAAGGCCCCCCCCTGGATTAAATTTTTATGCACGTCTTTTTAAATATAGTCTCAACAAAAATGCAAAAAAAAGGCAAATGGAACCCGTCCTGCAGCGAGATGCACATGAATGGTTTGTTAGCATTGGTAATAAATAGGGATGCACCGATGTGAAAATTTCGGCCAATATCGATATCCGATATACATATCTGCAGTCACTGCCGATATCGATATTTGCCGATATCGATATACGTAGAGAAAAAAAGTTTTCTGTAGTGTCACAAATTTAGTACAGACCAGAAAAAACACTGTACATTTGAAAAGCACAACAGTGCTCTTTATTTAAAGGAAGGCTCACTGTAAAACTCTGTCATGTGGTTAGAGGAAGTACGGCGGAGCGGACCCGATGGAGCTCCACGAAGGCGGCGACGTCGGCGACCGCGGCGGAGAAGGCGGCAGGACGGCGTCCGACACCCGGAGCAACGTTCTGCGCATTTTTTTTGTCTTTTCGGGCGATGCGATGTGACGGAGGAGCCCGCTAGGACCAGCTAGCTTAGCGCGTCGCCGAGAGACACGCAGACAGTGACCCAACTAACTGTAGGTTTAACTCTGCACATTGTTGACATATCGGCCAGAATTTGTTGATATCGGACCGATACCGATAAGTTAAAAAAACGTGACATATCGGCCGGCAGATATATCGTGCATCACTAGTAATAAATCGTAATGGTGAAATACAAAATACGATATTTTAATCACCGATTACAGATTGTAAATTAGCACTTTGTGAAAATAACCAAAGCTAATTATTTAGTTGTTATTTAACGGGCGATATAGCTGATCATCAATTTCATAGCCACAGCCAGGCGGCAACTCTCTTTATATGTAAGCGGGTTATTAGTTAACGTCAGAAGCAGTAATTACTTGGCCTTCCCTCGTGCAACACCACAGGTATTCAGCAGAACTCCTGCAAAGCTTTTTTGCTAGTTTTGGGGGGGGGGGGTTTTGTGCATGTCCTGTCCTGGAATCCTGAATTTGATGCCGTCTCCGTAGCAGGAAAAGCACTAAAAGCGCCCGCGCTCATTAAATATACATTTGATCGGTTTGAAATGTGTTCCTCCGGTTGCGGGTCCCTCTGTGATTCTGCTCTGTGAGTAATGGAGATAATGGCATTAAAGTCCATCACCCACGCCGTCGAATATGAAACGGAAGCTCTCATCCCGTCCTTAACGGCTTTTACGAGTCCCCCCCCCCCCACCGAGGTGGACGGGCCGCGCCGTGTTAATGGCCGCCGGTGCAGGCGTCTCCATCATGGCCGTTTAGCTAATGCGACGTGTAACATAGATCATCCAATTACAAACGCAACCGAGGCGTCAAGGCGCGGAGAAATACGGCGGGACGGTCCTGAACGCATCACGAAAATCAAACACACGCACACACCGTGTCGCAAATTCCACGTTTTTCCTTCCTGAGATCATAAGCAGTCCAATTACGTCCCTCCTGGTGGTACATTATGATAATTACAACCACAAATTGCAATCAATGAATCAGGATAAATCATCTGTCTGGTTCCATATTACTGCGAACGGTTTGCAATTAGCAGAGGAGAAATTGCGTCTAATGATATTATATTGTGGCTGAGTATTCTTATAAACATGATTACTGATTCCGGGCTTAAACAGGGATTCTAGAACGTCTAAACTTTGCTTTTTTTTTTTTTTTTTTTTGACCTTGACAACCAGGCGGCGGAGTGGAGTCTTGTTGTGCCGCCGCGATAGAAGTCTGGTTGGCATTTTGACTCCATTAAAAGTCAGAAAAAAAGGGAATTAGGAGCCCTCTGGACACTTTTATAAAACATAAAAGTCGGGATAATAGCCTGACAACACGGGTCGCGGCTTGAAATCGATCCCAACACGGGCGTCGCTCCGTGTTCTGTTTGCAATAAAGCGAAGTAAAAAAAAAAAACATCCAGATCTCCTTCACGCCAGGTCTGGAGCAGATCATCGCACAACAAGCGAGTTTCTGGTGGAGCGCGGTGAGGCTACAGTGGTTTCTGGCTTACAGTGAAGTCTCTTGGCAGGAAAGCATGGTGTGTGTGTGTGTGTGTGTGTGTGTGTGTGTGTGTGTGTGTGTGTGTGTGTGTGTGTGTGTGTGTGTGTGTGTGTGTGTGTTGCTGGGAGAAATCCCACGGTCACTGCATGATCTGCTTGCAGCTGGTGTGGGAGACGGCTGGGGTGGGATTGCATAGGCTTACGTGTGTGTGTGTGTGTGTATGTGTGTGTGTGTGTGTGTGTGTGCAGCCTCCATCCAAAAATAATGGGTCAGTAAAACAATACAGATAATTTAAATTTTTCCACATATGGGGAGGTGAGTAGTTCAGGTATAAAAAAAAAAAAAAAATGTCTGATCGGTGTGAATATTTTTTTTTTTTTAAATCCCGGAGAGCAATTCATTTGTCCACTTCAGACTTGAATGCAGGGAGAAGTAATGGAGCACCGTTTCCAGTCATTTCTATGGGTTCATGGTTCTGTAAAGTGGCCAATTGAGCTGCTTTTAGTTTAAAAAAAAAAGCCCTATTCTGTTAGCACCAAGCCCCAATGTGTGTGTGTGTGTGTGTGTGTGTGTGTGTGTGTGTGTGTGTGTGTGCTGCAAGAGATGACTCCTAATTTAATTTCAAAAAACCTTATTTAGGAGTTTTATATATAAAAAAGAGACCCTGTTAGCAATAATAGCAAAAGGCACACTAACTCCTGAAGGCGTTCTGGGATGAAAAGTTCAGTGTCTCCTTTTTCCCTAAAATGGAAATCACTTTGAAGATAGTCCAAAAATAGGACAATTAATATACAGCAGGTATATCCTGTATGTCACAGCTTGACACTTCACTCGCTAAGTACCGTTGTGTGCTGCTTGCACAAAGCTTTCTGGGAAACTATCAATTAAGCATCCCCGTAAGGAGCTGTTCATGCATTGCATGCAGGCTGGTTGGGAATTCTTATTCATTGTAAATGTCAAGCTAGGCTATTACCTAATAACTTAAGCATGGACGCTGGCAGGACAGAAATGCACTAATGCATTATGTTGCGGTGCTTGGTTGTCATTCTGTGGCACTGCGCCGCAGATTGCTGTGCAGCAGAACAGAACGTCAAATCCCCATGACAAACAATCCCTCGCCGGGCCGTACATGTCCATCAAGGCCTCGTCGTGCTCTTTAACCCCAGCTCACAGGGCGAGGTGACCTTTAACCCGCCGTCCCGTAGGGGGTCAACTACTGTTTGTTTGTGTCGTGTCACGGACAGGCGGCGTCCCGGAGGCGTTTCGTCTTGATGATCACGCAAAAAAAACATGCGTGTTTCGCGTGTCACAAGGTTAAGCCACCTGGGCCTGTAGGTTTGTGCTGCAGCAACCATGTGATCATCTGTTAGTAAGTGCTGCACATCCAAGGCTAGGCAGCAACTCTGGTGTGTGCTGCATTATATAAGCAGCCTATTAGACGAACTCTATGGCAGGAAAGGTGCAAGGTTTCACATAAGCCATGTGTGGTGTGCAGAAAGACGTCGCTCTAAGATTATACCAGCGTGCCGTTGTTCTTTTGTTCGGCTTGTTTATCCTCGCTGCTGCATGCAACGAGAAATTCCAGCGTTTGACCACATGTGTATTCCTGCTGCACAGGACGGAAGATTCACACACACAATCCAGTCACTGTGACAGATGGCATTGTCGGGCGTGTCGTGTGAGTGGCGTCTCCTCGCTGTGTTTTTCCTCTGTCCAAAAAAAAAAAAGGCAGCGATGCATGGTGGGTAAGCAATCAGCGGGCTCTCCCAGGGACTCTGCCTTTACGGAGCAGGGCCCTCTCTTTGATGCCGGCTGCAGTAAACACAGGCGGCTCTCTCCTGGACCGAGCGCGGCCTCCTGGGGGATGAGGCTCTGCACAAGAACACTAATGAGCACATTAGAGGGGAAGCCATGGAAAGGGGAAGAACGCGAGTTGTAAATGGAATTGTCTCATGCGAAGCTGTATATGTGCATGTTACCTCTGCTGCGTACATGCATACTGGGTGTATATCAGTTTCGCTGGCTTTGCAACGGTTCTTCTCCAACGTCACAAAAGCATTATGCTGGACAGGGGGTCGCTGCAGGTGCAGGTTTGTCCTCAAACCAAGCTGTTGCACAACTGGTTCTATGGTAATGAACCATTAGAGCCCTTGTTTTAGGTTTAGGGACCTTTATTAGCAGTAGAATCAGGTGTTTTACTGCTTATCCTGCACCCGTGGTGACTTTAAAGGACGTGTATGTGACCTTTTTTTTGGCCTGTATCTCTAACACTGTTCATGCTATGGTGTTAATTCCCATTAAGCCTCACAGAGGACATCTTGGGCTTTTCAACGATGTGACGTTTGTGATCGTCCTGGTTCAAAAATGTTTATTTCTCTGGGTCTCAAGAGAGCAACTACTTTTTTCTTTAACTCTAAACTGTTGGATTTTACGATTCTAAAATTGTAGAGGGTGAACCAGGACTGTGAAACCGCAGGCGATAACGGGAACAACACTATTCCGGATTGAGCATTTGCCATTTCATTCCGTTTTAAGATATTTCACGAGGCGTAAAGGAGCGATGTGTAGAGAATTCTACCTGCCTGGGAAAAAAAAAATAAAAATAACAGGGCTACAGCCCTGAATTTTCATGGCTACGTCAAGAAAAGTGTGTCTTGTCCAAATGGGATAAAATACTGGATGTTCTAAAGCAGATTGTGTTACATAAATGATCGGTTTTCTAGCTGTGCATGAACCTTGAAAATATCTCCCAAATAAAAAAAGCCCTCAGCTCCCTGCTGAGTGCAGACGCTGGCACACTTTCTGTGTTCCGTCATTGTCTGTTTCTGTATATATTGAAATATAATTCACGTTCATTTGTCCTGTGGAGTTCTTGTAAGCATTATGTAAAAATAACATATCTGCACAGCATGCTGCAGATAATCACACCTTTTCCTCATCAGTAGATTTCTGAATTAATAAATCCTCACTGCAGTTTAAGATGATGGGCGTTTTTCTTTTCTTTCTTTTTTTTTTTTTTTTTTTGAAGATATCGATTGAGGGCAGTTCAATACGAGTGCGAGGACCTCGCCGTGCCGCTCCGGCTGCTCTGATCTCTAAAGCAGCATCTGAACGTGTGATCCCCGGCCAGCGGATTCCTTGAAAGCTACCTGGGGAATCGGCGATCTGGATTTTTTTGCCTTTGTGCAACCAGGGAAGGGGGGAAAAGACGTGAAGATGATTTCAAAGAGACCAGAATGAATCACTGCTCCCGCTGCAGCAGCCATTTATTGGCACATATTCCACCCCCTTTTTTACAGCTGCAAAATACATCGGAATCTTGTGTCAAATTTTGCTTTTTGCAAAAGGTCTTATTAAAGGGGACAACTAGACCTATAGTTACTGTGATCTGTATGTCTTTGGTGGCTTTAGAGCAGGGGTGTCAAAGTCGAATGGACATGGGGGCCAAATGAAAAATTTAGGAACAAGCCAAGGGCCGGACTGATCGAACGTTCATTGAAAAAAAAATAATAAAATGACTGCATATATCTGAAACTTTTGAAGTGACGCTAATGCTGCTGATGAATAATGAAAGGAAGTGGCCTCCTGCTCGGAGCGCCACCGTTGAATTGTGGGAAATGTAGTGCGTTAGTGCGCGTAAAGTACCTGGATGCTGCTGGCGTGCAGTTGCCTGCGGGTGTGCTGTGCTTTAGAGTAACTAAAAGCGAACACCACCATGATTTTTCAGCAATTACTTCAGTAATAAAGATGAAGAGTGATTTTAGGAAAAAAAAAAAAGCCACTGCAAACATGTGTCTTCTGTAATAAAAAAGAGGTTTTGACAGTTTGGATCAATGACAGGGTTCACGCCGATCTATCTGGGGTCAGTCCCTTGATAATCAACAAAAAAACACGACGGCATCAAAAAACGTAAAGAAAAACCGATCGTCGGCCTGTGATGCATTCAAGGAGCGTAATGACAGGCGGGATGTTTGAAAAGAACAGAGCGATCCTGTTTGACAGGTGCTCATTCAAAAGTGTGCAGGCTGTGGTGCAGAATTTTTTATTTATTTATTTATTTTTTTACCGATTCTTGCCTGTCACAGTGATGAAAAAGGGAACCCATAAGAAATTGATAGCCTGTGTTGCTGAAGGCCGAGCGTATCTGAAGACGGCTTGTTCCTTCACGTGGCCAACAGGGCGCAAATGGTGGAGGTAATGCTTTAAAACTTCCATACGTAACCAGCACAGCGTCTTTGTGTGTAGACATCGCGTCCTCCCTGACGAACAGCGGAGCTGCAAATGTGTGCAATTACTTTTACGCGTGGCGCGGGTCAAACGATTCTTTGGGGTTCAAGCTTTGTGCTTTATTAAAAAAAACTGACGTGGTCTCCCAACAAAAGGGATCAGGGCAACCAGAAGACGAAGTGGAGACAGGAGGCAAAGGAACTCACCAAAAATGTTTATTGTCAGTGGTACACACAAAACCACAGCATATGCTTACGTCAGCAGGCACAAATCCACCTCGCACCACTAGGTGGACTAAACAGGCAGTCCGTTGCGTCGCGTTGCCACCCAAACATGTCCGGGGGAAACTCTCCCGCTGCCATTCAGTTCCCCCCTTATAAACAGGTGAGAAGGGGAGGGGTCATCACCTTCTCACACTTCTCTCCCCTTCTGGAGTCTCGCCAACTGGGTGGTGAGACAAAAGTCCGCGACCGTGGTCGGTGTCCGTCCTGGGGCCCGCACCACCACTCTCCGTCTCCGGTCTTAGCCCCGCCATTGTCCTGCTGCGTCCCGCCGGCCATCTCCGCCGGCCATCTCCGCCGGCCATCTCCGCAGGCCCTTCCGCCGACACTTCCGCCGACACTTCCACCGTCGTCCTCCCGCTCGTGTACCACCATCTGTCCGCTAGTTCCACCTCCTCTCTCCAGCTTCCCAGGTGGCGCCACTGATCCCACCGCTGCCACCAAATGTGGGCGACCGACGTGGTCTCCCACCAAAAGGGATCAGGGCAACCAGAAGACGAAGTGGAGACAGGAGGCAAAGGAACTCACCAAAAACGTTTATTGTCGGTGGAACAAACAAAACCGCAGCATATGCTTACGTCAGCAGGCACAAAACCACCTCGCACCAGGTGGACTAAACAGGCAGTCCCACGCGTCGCGTTGCCTGTCCCGCACCCAAACATGTCCGGGGGAAACTCGCGTCATCACCTTCTCACAATGGCGTGGTATGTATGTTTTATTTACGACACACATGTCAGCCTCGCTCTCTCCAGTGAAACTAGCACATGTACACATGATGCTTCCTTAGACGTTTTTTTGTAGGAGCTTCATCCCTTGTGGCCCAAAAAAATAAAAATAAACGGAGACATCATACATCATCAATTCCCAGAGTGCTGTGTCATTGGAACCACGGCGACCTTCTGCGGTTCACGTCCTGACCCCCAACGCTCCGCTGTCAGCAACATGTGAAAAATGAAGTGATGCTGCTCTTGAACCACCTTTTTTTTTTTTTTAACAAGGAGGAATACAGTAATGACGGATCAGGAAAATAAAAAAGTTTGTGTGTAGTGAAGTTTCCCTCTCTGTAACAGGGCATGCCCTTGGCTGTTCTGATGATATATATCAATGGTTAAGGCTTAAATCACACAGAAAATAGTCTCGTTTGTCAGGAAAAAAAACCCAGAACATGCTCACAACCACATGTGGTCACCGCCGCCGTCTTCCGTGGACTTTGAACGTCATGACAATTATTGCCGGGGACACGCGTACCACAGGGGGGTTCACGTTGTGTTCTATTTTCTATTATTAAAGTCGCATCTTGGAATAGATAACCTTTTGAGCACGTTTTTCGCTCTGGGAATTTAAGGGAATTAATATTACACGATGTAATCCGGCGTCTTTTTTAAAAAGCCTGAAAAGAAAATGTGCACTCCCCTGCACTCGTAAGCAAGAAAAAAAAAAAAAACACAAAGAAAGACAAGACATACAGAATGCATTAGCTCTCTGTGTTTAAAAATACATCCCCCTGTGCACTTCAATATTCAAAGGATCCCCAGTTGTCATCCACATCCGCTGCAGTAAGTGATTTAAATTAAATCCCAAAGTTTTTCCCTCTGAGTTGCTCTCAGCCCCTGGAGCAACACATATCTGTTGTTGTGTTCGCTCTGATCTCTCATCATCTCCTGGGCTTTAC
>JAYKQN010000015.1:21382500-21410000 GCA_036785175.1 Eupleurogrammus muticus
TATATTATATTATAATATAATATAATATAATATAATATAATATAATATAATATATTATATTATATTATATTATATTATATTTATCCATAAAATCATAGAAATCACACTGAGAATTATTACAAAAAAAAAAAAAAAAAACATGGCCCCTGTTTTAGAAGATTAAAAAAACGCTGTCAGCTAGTTTTATTCTCCACTTGGATTAAATATTTAAAGTTTGTCCTTCTTTTTAGGGTGACGCCATTTGACATTTTGTGTCAGGAAAAATCACATAAAATCATGAGTGGAATTTTAAAAGGACAGGAACCAACATGAACACAAAAAGTGCATTTTGAGAAACCTGATGAATGCTTCTTAAAACTTAAAACTTTCTCATTTTGCACCAACGTGATTTGCCACGCTGAAGCTGAAGTTTTCTCTTGCGACATATGAATAAACCCTACTGCCGCCCGTTTGTGATCCCAACGAGTTAAACAAGGTGAATTTATTGCATCGTCAGCCGCTGCAAACCCAAATTCAGGCCGACACTGGAGGTGGCAAAACAAATGCAGTTTATCGGAGGTGAGAAGAAAAACCCAGGACTCGGGTGTGAGGACGTTTGAATCAGACCGGGGGTGAGGTGACGACCCCCCAGGCGGCGGCGGCGAGAAGCGGGAAAACCGAGAAACCGAGGCCTTGAACGTCGCCTACTGGGTAGCGCGAGTTAATGACCCTGAAAGAGAGAAATAAAAAAAAAAAAGACTGAAGAAGTGGGGCAAACGTGTCCTGCAGGGCCAGCGAGTGGGTGGCAGGCAGGTGTGATCGCTTAGCAGGTGAGAGGCATGAGCTAATGACCAGGAAGATGCCCGTATATGGGCGGCAGGAAGCTGCTAAAAACCCACAAAACAGACTGAGAGGCAGACAGGAGAACCACATGGCTGCTGGATCATGGAAAGCCTCTTCTCCAGGTTAATTTACCTCTACAGAGCCATAAACACCACGTGTCTTTAATTGTGAGCCGTGAGAGATACAAGATGTAAAGAGTTCTTGTCTTTTATCCGTTTAATTATCACACCTTTATATGAAAAGTCATCTTAAAGTGCATTGGCATCATGAGGTGTGAATGCTTTGGTTCGCTCTATTTCACCTTTTGTTTCTTTTGCTGCAGACTGACCTGTTCTCTTAATATTAGCTGCTAACATGTTGTATTCCTGCTGTCCCTCTGCAGGATGTCTCGATGCAAATGCAGCATGGCGTGTGTTATATTTGACCGTTTCATAGATGGAATTATATCATTGCAAACTAGACACACTGCAGGACTCTCTGCAGAATCCCTCTGTCCATTTTTCTTTTAACTAACTTCTCAAAATGTGTTTCTAAAGTTAGTTAGCTGACAAAGCTAGCAAAATGACAAGCTGAGGTGAAAAATCTTTGTTGATGATGTGTTGTTTTCTCCAGCAATACAACAATCTCCAGTTTAACAGCGTTTCTGGCTCTTAAATAAATACACACAACGAGGTGCATGTTTGCAATGTTTTGCTGAAATAACTGCAAATCAGTGAATTTATTGCACAGTGACCCTGGTGTAACGAGGACTTCCCCCAGACATCTACTAATCATCCTAGATCTTTGAGTTCCAGAAGACAAGCACATCAAAAAGATTACAGAGATGAGACGTTCCTGCGTGATTTTAATCGCTTTGTGTTTTCTCTCTTTGCTCCTCAGCCATGGCCCCCACGCTGCCCAGCCTCCGCTCCGAGGTCTTCAAGCCGTGCGTGGAGGACAAGGATCTGGCGTTCTGTCTCAACGAGGGCGAGTGCTCCATCATCGAAACCGTGGCCGGGGTCCACAGGCACTGCAGGTGGGCGGAGTTTTCCTTTTTTATACTCCTCTTCCTCCTCTTCTTCTTCTTCTTTCCTTTCCTCCCCCTCCAATCAGCGAAACCCAGAGTCCTTCTATCTCCAGTGGTACTCCTCGGAGTCAATGTTGCAGGAATGCACCTTGACGTCTATAATCGTCCACGCCGGTGGAAAGCGTGAGGGAAAACCTGTAATTTTAGGTTCAACAACACATAGCAAATAGTTGCAGCGGCCACTCCTGCTCACGTATTAACCTCAGCAATAAGAGAAATGACGGTATCACATAGTCTGCAAGATTCTGCTTTGATGTTTCTTATAGGCATCGGATTGTCTGCGTTTCCATTTCCATTTTTGTGATCGGCGCCGCTAACACGCCGTCAATTAACCGGCTCCGACGTACTGAACAAACAAACTCGATCCCAGACTGTTCATAACGCCGCTGATGGCGTGTTTGCACATTAGCGAACGCGCGCTCTTTATCTGTCGTGTCACCCGGTTATATGTCGTCAAATTCGATGATTGAGAGCAAACAATAGCGTTTGTCGTTATTCATGACGGGGGAGAAAAAATATATGTAAATAGACGATAAAGCCTAATTAAGTAAATTGTATGAAATAATGATTTGCATAAACAAAAACCAGAGTTCATGAGTTAAACAGCAGCGTACTCTGTAATAGGAAATTGTGTTAGCTTTCATTGCTTCAGTGTTACCCAATAAAGACTTGAAGAGTCTGTATTCCTGTATTTCTGTATTCCACTATTCTATGGTATTAACCCACATAATTTCCCTTTAAGGATAAATGGCTCTAGGTCCTATGGGTTAATTTGATTTTTTTATGTTTGGAAAAATGGACCTTTCCATAGTCTTAATAGACAAATTGTACATTGAGTAAGACTTGGATATAAACTGAGATAATGAGGGACATTAGATTATAATTATTGTAAGAAAAAGGCTGCACTTTATGTTGAAATCTCAGATCTAACTCTACATAGCAGTTTTGAAATTGTGTGGATAGGCCAAGTAAAAAAAGTCAAAGTCAAATCTGCTTTATTGTCAATTTTCTTTACATGAACTGGTCATACAAATAATTTGAAGTCACATTTCTTGCTTTTTTTCCAATGCAGACAAACTTAGGATATAGACAATACATAGCCAATAGGACATATAGACATTAAAGTGCAAGGACTAGACAACAGTAGACATATATAAGAAGATAAATTAAGTGAGATGCAGACATAGACGTCGTGGTGATAAATAACAACAGTTAAATCTGAGTTTAACAAACATTGTGTGTGTATATTAACATTGTTGTAGCGTGTCATTCTGACATAGGCATAATAGATGATAAATAAATAGCAGTGGACTCACAATAAATCTAGTGGAACAACCTGGCATGTTCTGTTAGGTGATAGTGCTGGGATTTCCTGAAGGTCTGTGAATGCATCTTGGAGTAAGACAGATGCAACTGTCAGCTAAACCTGTTAATATCTTGGGTGTATGGTTTTTATGTGTTTTATTTGTATGTTTATGCGCTGGGAAGCAACATGAGGAGGATCTGTGATGTGGAGCTTTACACTGTAATGAAAATGCAGCTTCAGGAAAAACGCTGTTATACACAAGTCAAGGGGATGTGAAACCTTTTTTTTTTTTTTTTCAAATGACAAGTGCTCTCCCCCTACACCACTGCAGTGCACCTATGGGATTTTACATTTTAATGATATTAATGATAATGAGGATATTTTGAATATCCACCCAAAAAAATTCCACCGAAAGAAAAAATACACATTTCAGGACAAACAGAGAGAAACATGATCCACAGATGCTCTTCTCTTTATAGATTTTTACCTTGAATACCACAAACATGCTTGGAAAGCAGACTTCCACATACATGTGTGATGGTATATGTATTAGAGATGTGCCATAGGGGCTGCAGCAGCTTCAAATATGCAATCACTCTGATTCGCCGTGTTAAAAATGCATCGCTTTAAAGATACATGATAAGAAATGTTCTCTGAGGGGGAAACTTCTGCTGAATGGTGCTGAATTGGAAAAACCGGCTCATTTGTACACCAACGTGGAATTAAAGGGGCCGGGCTCCTCATCTGGAAAAAAGAAAAGACATAAATGACACATGAGTGAAGCTTCTTAGAAAAGTAAATGTTGGGTGAAGGAAGTTGGGGAGTAGAGAAAAGGTGAGTTTAATTAAGAGTCATTAGCCGGTTCTGGGAAATAAATTCAGCTTTTTTTTCTGTATCCTCACTACTTGTATATTTTATAATCACGTGTTATAACGCTGAATTGGTGCAGCTGAATCTCTGGGAATAGCTTCACGATGGGAGGAAATGAGTGTTTTTATGTAGGACGACAACGACGGCGGTTTGGAACGAACCATCTGTGCGACGGAAAACATCCAGAGTCATTGCAAGGCGTTTTTTTTTGCAGCTTCTAGGTTATAATTAGCAGTTGACTGAGTGACTATACAGGAAAAGCCTGGAAGGCCTAACCCGGCGGCACCGTCTGCCAAATCCTCTCGAGCTGAGTGCAAGGATGATTACAGGTTTGTGATTTCTTCCTATTGTAAGGAAAAGTACAAGTCTGTTAGATATAATGATTTCCAACTTGCAGCGAGTAAGTTTGAAAACTTGGACCAAACACAACAACATCCTCTGTGACGGATTATTCGATTTCCATGAGATAAAATAGTATTTTTTATTTTTTTTTTGCGCTGCATAAATTGATTTGATCTCATGGAATTGAAGAGTGTTTTCAATGATTTTGGCAAGATTTGTGCTGCACAAAAGAAATCCTCCTATTACGCTGCACATCGTCGCCTTCTCTCGTATTTACCAGACAGAATTAAATTCTTTCTGCCAACGTCGGGTCTGATAATCACATTTCATTTCTTGTATTGTAGACTCGATATCTTGGCTCCTCACCAGACGTTTATTTATCGATTTCCAAACATTTCTGGACTCCACAAACAATGACTAGATTTGCGATTTGAAGACGTATTCATCAGCGTTCTCAGGACAATAACGGCTGATTTTGCTCAGACTCTACTTAAGTAGTGAGAATCACGTCTTTAACGATTTCCGCCTCTTTCAACGTCATCGTTTCGTCTCAGAAACGACGTCAGAACAATCTTTGAACGCTCGGATCATCTGATGCTGACACAGTTTTGAACTTGGGAATCAATTAATTTTGTCATGAGGTTTCCTCCTCCTCCTCCTCTTCCTCCTCTTCCTCTACCCTCTTTCTGCCGGATGTTCGTGTTTGCCAATGCTAATAAGGCTCCTGAAATAAACATGCAAATGTGAGTTTAGGACCTACTTCCACATCGGTGCTGTGGCTTCTTATGCACTTAAGTGCAAATACGAGTTTTCACAGGTCACGGCCAGACTCTTAAAAAGGTGTGTTACTTCATGGAAGTGTTGTTGATTGAAGACTTTTAAAGCAAATCGCTAATTAAATGACCTTCTCAATTCCCTGAGCTCAAACTAAAACTTTCATATCTCATCCTTTTTAATTCAAAAGTGCAGAAGTCCCCCCCCCCACCACCCCCCACGGAGCCAAACTTTAAACTCGTTCCAGTAGAAGCGATAAAAGCCAGACATATTCTAACGCATTTAAATTATTTTAGACAGCGCGTATTTGACTGTGTGAGGACTCCTACAAAAAAAAGTCCCAAAATGAATATGAATGAATATGCTGAACTTTTTTTGAAAGAATGAGAATATAAATGTTTGCCTTTTTTTATAAAAACAGAATTTCTGCTGTATGGCAGCTTTCCATTAAGTCTCCGTTACTGAGACAGTGTCAAGTGACCTTAAACAATTAATGAAGAACAATACGCAAGTTTAAATCATGAAGAATGTAAATCATAATAGTGTTTTGTCAACATTTTTGATAGAGAATCACTGGCCCTGAGATTTCAGATTCACAGAGTGCTCCTCCAAAGCAGACTGCATTTATAGATTCTAGGAAAATGAACAAGCCAAAAGGTGGAGGAATACATTATGGGGGGGGGGGGGTCACGTCCTGTTGATTTCCTCCGTTCCTGTGTGCAGCACTCGGGCGTTTCTGTGACTGTGAGTCCCTGAACGCCCCACCACCCCAAAGGGGGGCCGTACATCCTCGTGCCAGAGGCTAAGAGAACCGCCTCAGGCTGACACACGGCACCTTGGATTGAATTAGCAGAGGAAGAGATAACGCAGCGCTACGAGGAGTGATGCCCGGTTGTAAGAATCCAGCGTTGGTGCTATGATTGCTGGACGGTGCAAGCCTGGGGGGGCCAGTGATCCAAGATTTTCTTTACTACAATCTCTTACATTTTCCCCCTCCCCCAGTGGGACGTAGGTCTATAAAGTGTTGCAGGAAAACCCTAAATTATATCAATTCGTGCATTTTCTGGAGAAACAATAGCCCCCATCAGCACCTTTCGCACCGCGCTTACTCACATGTTGCTTACGGCGGCGATGACGTCCAAATTTTAGCAAAACCACATCGTTTGTCTTCGTGCATCAGCAGAAACAGTAAAAAAAAAAAAAAAACTCTGTCCGTGCAGCGCAGCTCCAGAGATGCTGGGAGGTTAATTGGTGGCGTAAACATGTGCATTGTTAGCTCCCTGGACTACAGCAGGGGCACGTGGGTAATTCGGAGAAACCACGGCTGTTTAAATCCTCCCAGAGCCCGAGACGAAAACAGGACCTCATGGACCCCCGATAATGTCTTATGGAAATAATAGTGTTGTAATTGATCATTCTGCATGGACGCTTTGTTTCATCGATGCCGCTCGCCGACAGTGTTGTGCATTCGCTGCGTTTTTCAATACAATTTATTGCAACAGGTTTTTTTTTTTTTTTTTTTTAAGTATGAGACCTGCTCAGCGAAGCAGGTTTTCAGACTTTTGATGTGAGGGATCAGCTGTGCTCAGCATCCCCAGAAATCGTGCATTTAGCCCCGAATGGAAGGCTGTGGAGGCATGTAGCTGCAGGCCGCCATGACACACAGAAAAGGCTGAAACGTTCAGGCGCTGTGAAACTCTATGCTCTGGCATTTCTATCCAGACACAATGGGAATTTCTCCATTGTGGTTTGTGGAGCTGGGTGATGTCGATGCTGTTTTTCATTCTTTATGTATTCATCAAATCAATATTTTTTTTGTGCAGGCCCTGTCATCCCGGCTGCAGAATATTTTTTTTCCCCCTTTACTCAAATAGAAAATATTTCTCTTGCAAAAAAAAAATCGATATGGAAATGGTCTGGCTTCACTGGAAACGTTTTCCTGCCCTTTTAACAGTATGTTTTCTAACTTCTTTGGGCTTTGTAGCAACGAGACAGTACGAGGAGGTTTGTCTGTTTTCTTTTTTTTTTTTGTTGCACAGATGATGCAAAACTGCTGCAAGTGAGATTAATAGTTGAACAAGCTTGATGATGCCTCCTCACTGAAGAGGAAATACCTTGAATTGGAGCAAGAGCAAGACCATTGTTTGTTATACTCCAATTATTATTATGGGTTATTATTATTATTTCATCCTGAGTGATGTAGAAATTCATAATAATTATGAATGCATGCAAGTTGAGGGTAGGGTTGCAATGGGAATTAAACAGGGTGCAAATTGCATCTTAATCCCGCCGTGAGCATCAAATCTTAAAGGTTCGTGATTCCTACTGAGCACCGATAGATGCATGTGAGTCTGCAGCCATGCAGAAACTTCCTTGTTCAGGTTAGACAGATTCATCTTGCAGCTACATTCCGAAAAATAATTTGGGAATGTGATTCCCAGAACATTTTAGGAGAGGAATAAGATGTGGAGACAGTAAATCTGTTGTTATTTAAAGCGACAAAAAAGACAAAAAAAAACTGTAGAAAAACATGATTATAGCTATATTGATGTGTGCTTCGCCACGTCTTTAGACATATGTACATACTGTATTCAATTGTTTAACTTCCATTCAGCACGGTGAAAGAAAGAAAAAAAAAAAAATCACTATCCTCTGTGTGTGCTTCTTTGTGCATTAAAATCCTTGACAATGCTCAAGGTAGCTCGTATGTACTAATCTACCATCGCCATGGCAACTTCCTCCCTCATCATTAGTGTGAGGCGAAAGGAAAGAGAGGAAAAAAAAAATAAAATAAGAGAGAGCGAGTAGTTGTTGGCTCAATTATAGCGTGTCTGCCCTGGCTGTTTCCATTCAGGCGCTCCACCCTCACGTAAACTTTGATTTGGATATTTTTTGTGATCCTGATGTCGTCGCACGTTCGATTATAATCGTTATGAGTGACTCCCGTCATGAATAATTCATGGGGGCACGTAAGATATTGGCTCACAATTAAACAAACATTTATTTGCTTTATGTCTGCTCCTCCTGAAACCACATCTGTGCAAATGGATAAGTAGTAAAAAAAAATTCTATATAATATGTCATAAGCGAAGCGCTCATGCTGTGTACGTATGTGCATCAGCAGAGGGCCACAGGGGGCGTGTTGGGCTAACCTGACGGGGGGGAACATGTAATCCCACAAAAGGAATGGGAGGGAAAAAAAAAACTAAAGAAAGAAAAGGCTTTTTTCTCCTTTTCTTCTATTGCTTGTTCTCTGGAGGGTTAGGCTTAGGCAGAGCGGCTGCGTCCCTGCGAGCCCGCTCACGCTGCTTTTCCCCAGGACTCGAGACGTCGACAACAGTATTAACGGAATCTGATATGACAAAATGAATCATATAAATGAACACCGCAGCCTCTTAACTTTCCCTTCCTGTTTCCGATCATCTTTTTTCATATATATATATATTTTTTTTTTCCTTACGGGGGAGCCAGTGCAGCGATTAAATTGTCACTGCACCATCAGACCTTGACAGGCTGCACTAATCCGCGACGCCGCCGCTCCTCCGCTGATCCATCCCGCTCGGGGAGGGACGTTCTCCAGGCTCGGAGCCAATGGGCCATGTCCCCCCCCACCACCACCACCACCACCGCGCTCACTGCCCCACCCCAGCCGCTGTAAAGCAGCACAATTAAAAATACCGGAGCACGCTAACCTGTTGGCGGTGTCCCATAACGGACTGAACATCTTCGAGAAATTAACTTTCCGATTGTGGTTAATCAACTGAAACACGGACAGAAAACAGTGTAATGTAAACAATAGATGTTTGCAAGCGTTGGCGTTTTCCACTCTGCACGTCCAGCCCACATTGGCCTGCCCTGGTTTTCCAAGCCGTAAGCCGTGATGAGCACGAGGGACAGATGTGGGGAAAAGCCGCCACGCCTCCCGGCAATTAAAGCTGTCACAGGGACTGTGATTTAAAGTTTGCAGTACATGTAATTGAATTGCTGAGGAGATCGATTGATGGATGGATGTGTTCATTCATCCCCCAAAAGGGGAATTCGGTTGTCATAGCAACACTCCGGCACATTTAAATACAATAAAAACACAAAAAAAATTAATAGACATAGAATAGGAATAAAAATGCACTAAAAAAACAATATAAGAAGATAAGGGGCAAGATGGTGGTAAAAATATTAATGGTTGTCGTATAATTATTATATAATATATTATTGTAGAGAAATGTTTAGTACGGTATATTATAAATCAATCATAATCATAATAAAACCTTTATGCTAGGAAATTAATATATATATATATATATATATATATATATATATATATATATATATATGCTCAGCAGGTGAGTCTGTCTCGCTAGTTTCAGTTTTCTGCCACCGAATGCAAACCTTAACGTATCAGTAGCCCTACGATGATACGTTTAATGCCGTCAAAGGTGAGATAGCTGGAACAGCTGATAGTCAACGCTATCTACGCAGCGTGACACTCTGCTGTCAGCCGAGCATCTCGCTGCCAATCACAAACCTTTACGCTGATGCTGCAAAAAAAAGCCTTTATGCACAAGCTGAGGCATCGCTGTGGAAATATTTCTTCACACGATAAGTGAGAATTAAAAGTTTATCTTGACTTTGAACCATGTTAATAAAAAGATCACATTCAAATTAAACACTTAATAGACTGAAACAATAGGTCATGTTCATTAGCTTCTTCTCTCATTGGCTATAAATGGGGGGCAGTGACTGTATCATTGTGACATCACAACTTCGCGAAAAGTCTTAACAGATCGTTTCAGGGCACGGCTCGTGTGTCTCTGTGGATTTAGCGTGTCGTAACATGGGACAGTATTTACATTACATAACACTTAAACCTTCTTCACTGCGAAAACCCGCTCCTTAACAGGCGAAAGTTGTATTTGGTCTTACACTTTGATTAAATAAATAAGAAAAAAAATAAAAATAAGCAAAATTATGTGATAGTTCTACTCTATATTGGGCTAAACGTGCCAAAAATTGTTATGCTTTTGCAGCGTTGGAGCCGAACGTTAATTCAAATCCCACTTTTCTAGCAATACCGAACCTTTTAACCCGTAAATGCTGCTGTATATTTGTGCAGCGTCCTATTCCTTTTTTTCCCACCCACTCAGAAGCACTTAACGCCACACGCCAACATTCATCCTTTCACGGCGAAGGGACCGGGGCTGGAGAATCTTCTGATGAGTGGACGACCCCCCCCCCGCCAACCAACCCCCCCACCCTACGTCGTGGGGCGTAATGCATTATATCACCCTCTATTTTCACATTTGCACACAAGTCACATTTCTGGAGATGCAGGAAAGATCACAAACATGGACACGCCCGTGCGGTTATGCATGCATGCATAACCCCCCCCCCCCCTCCTTCCTGCTTAGTATGTCAATAATGTAAAGGCGAGGGGCGGGGGGGGGCATTAGGATGGAACCAGCGTGAAGGCAGCGCGCCGGATTTGAAGGCGGCCCGGTCGCCCGCAGCACTTTAACTCGTCCTCCTCATCGCGAGCTCAGCTGGCGACGGGTAACAGCTGTTTCTCATTACAGATGTTTAGGCTGAAAACTATTTCCAGCGGCGGATGCCGATTGGACGTGGGGGGTAGGAGGGGGTGGGGGGGGCGTGTCCTCACAACTTTGATGCCGGGTCTCAGGAGGTTTTTCTGAAGGCTGCTGCTACTACGTCATTAAGGACACGGAACCGGGCGGCGAAAATGAAAAGAAGCGGCTTGTTCGCGATAATTAAATTCGTGTTTACAGACAAACAACTAAAGAGAAAGAGAGAGAGAGACGTTGATTCCATCAGATGCTAAAAGCCTCTCAGAGCGGATAGGATTGACGTATGAGCGCCACCAGAGGGAGCACGCCGTTCCAGATGTGACACGCGGAGATAAGGAGTTTTATCACCGCGCTGTTGTGGATTAAACAATAGTTAATTAGCCAGTCGGTGAAAAGGAAACTAATGAGCCCCCGCCGCCACTTCCTGCGATAACGCCAAACTTCTCCTCCGCTTTTTGTTGTCTTTCTCCTCCTTGGCGGAGGGTGTCAAATAAGATAAACAGATCAGTTAGTCGTGGAACACAAGGCAGAGGATTGAGCAATATCACAAAAGAAAAGACCACTTGAGATAGAGAGCGCGCGGAGAGATAGAAAATGTAAGGAAATAAATAAAAGGAATGGGCGCAGTTGATGGTGCTTGACCAGGGCGATATTTCATCATCAAGTGATCTGACGTGATTCTTGATTTTTCCCGGTCTCTTCGTTCTACTCGGCTTGTTTTTACAAGAGGGTTTGATTCGGTGTGGCGCGGGGAGACCTGTCCATGTTTATTGATAGAACACTCCTGAATTGAATTTGATTTTAATGAAGCAAAGTGAACGGGAGACGGGGAGAGAAATCCCATTGTTCCACCTCAACCTGTCTCCGGCTGAGATCAATTATCAGGGAACAGACTAGTTTAATCCATGTTTTCGGGGAAATAAACAAGCAAACCGGGAGATAAATATTCATTTGCCAATACAGAAGAACAGAGGGAGGATTCTCTGACCGCCGCAAGAGCCGTTGCTCACATTAAAGTGAATTTTTCAACAAACGAGACAGGATGCGGAGAAAACAGTATAAATAAAACCAGGGCCAAACGGTAATATATATTCTAATACATCGAAGTAATGATGAAGCTTATGCTATGTGCTTTTTTTTTCACAGCTGAATTTCTTGTGTTGTCGTAGTGGAATTTTTTCAGATAGATATTTAAAACATCAGTATTATCATTAAAAGTTAAAAACCCATAGGTGTAGGGTGGTGGTGTAGGGGTAGAGCATTCCCAGTCAAAATAAGGTCTTTTGCTGCATTTCTCCACCTTTCTATCTCATTACCTATATAAAAACATCTATGCCACCAAAAAATATTTGACACAAAAATAAATCCCATAGACTTGCGTATCACAGCGCTATCCTGCATGACACATCACGGCGCTTCTCCTCGTCAATAATCAATACTAGTGATGCACGATATATCGGCCAACCGATATATATCGGCCGATATGTCACATTTTTTAACTTATCGGTATCGGTCCGATGTCAACAAATTCCGGCCGATATGTCAACAATTGGCAGAGTTAAACCGCTACAGTTAGTTGGGTCACTGTCTGCGTGTCTCTCGGCGACGCGCTAAGCTAGCTGGTCCTAGCGGGCTCCTCCGTCACATCGCATCGCCCGAAAAGACAAAAAAAACGCGCGGAGCGTTGCTCCGGGGTGTCGGACGCCGTCCTGCCGCCTTCTCATCGCCGGCCTCCGCCTCCGCCGCGCCCGCCGACGTCGCCGCCTTCGCCGCCTTCGCGGAGCTCCATCGGGTCCGCTCCGCCGTACTTCCTCTAACCACATGACAGTTTTACAGTGAGCCTTCCTTTAAATAAAGAGCACTGTTGTGCTTTTCAAATGTACAGTGTTTTTTCTGGTCTGTACTAAATTTGTGACACTACAGAAAACTTTTTTTCTCTACATATATCGATATCGGCAAATATCGATATCGGCAGTGACTGCCGATATGTATATCGGATATCGATATCGGCCGAAATTTTCACATCGGTGCATCCCTACTCAATACTTTTTTTTTTCTGCCACACATTATGCAGCCAACATAAAAGTATTGAAACATGTATTGAAAAGCACAGGCTAGCAGGTTTAGCTGAACTTTATACCCTAACACTAACCCTCAGAATATCCCGGCACTATCACCTAACAGAATCTGGGCTTAACTCATTAGAAACTCGTACAATAGCAAGATGCCCAAGTTTTTGTTGGATTTTTCTTATAATAACTGTAGCTGCATGTTTCTCCTTATCTTATAAATCAATGTCCATGTCTTAACCAATGTATAATTTCCCTATTAAGATTCACACATATGGTTAAACATCCACTTTTCTATAGGAATTCACACCCATACATTCCCATTGTGACTAATAAAATGAAAAAATCATATATATTCTTACACTACTCAAAGTATTGCAGTTAGCTATACATTTTTTCCCTCTACTGATATATTAGTATACACAACATTACTAGATTGTTAATATGAAACCTCAATGTTTAATGAGCATGCTACTTTACATGCACTTAAGTCAGTGTTTCTCAACCTAAGGGTTGAGCCCCTTTCAAAAGGCCCAAAATAAATATGGTGGAAAGATGTGAAAACCACTGCTTTCATGTTTTTACCCACGTGTGTCGTATTTTCAGAACTTGCCGTATCATCCCTAGTGTCAAAATCGTCATCTTGTCAAATGAATGGATAAAGTGTAAAGTGGTGGACGGCAGAGATGGTGCCGCCGGGTTTAATTGAATTCAAAGTGTTTTTAATTGTCACGGAAACCGTGGAGATTCTCCCTTTTACGGACGTGATTACATGAGGATGCTTGCGTGTACATTGCAGTCAGCAGACTGTCGCTGTGATTTACATGCACCTGAAGCATCCGACCGCCTGAATCTGAATGTGAACGCAGGCGTCTATCACGCGAGCCCCCTGTTCCCGGGCTAAACCATCTTATCTATATGCAAATCCCCGTTGCTGTTTTACCCGGGGAGCCCCCTTTTTTTGGAAACACTGCGCAATGTGTGTTTTCGCACATGTGACACGTATCGACGGAGCACTTGACAGAAGTGTCGTCGTGCTGTGAATTTATGGAAAGCGGGTGTCGTCGGAAGATTGGAAAATAGGTCATACTGCTGTGTTCCGTGGATGGCACGGTGAGGGGGGAAAAAAAAGAAGATAGTGGCGATTAATTGACTGTTTTGCTTAGATTAGACTCTGATAGCATCATCCAGGAATGGACAAACATCCTCTTCCATGCACACTGGCATGCCACGATCACATGGCTCTCAGTCTGGACTGTATGTATTAAAGCTAGCCAGCTGGACTTCCTAATAAGTGGAGCTTATGTTAGATTAAACAAATACAGTGTTTAATCAATTCCTTACACATTTGTTGTTGTGTGTGTGTTTTTTTTCACCCCCCGATTATGGGGGGAAAAGCTAAAAAGAGACCAGGCAGGCAGGCTGTGGTTACAATTTGCAGTTACTAAGCTACGATTAGACACTCGCCGGCTGGGAGAGGGGTTTAGGAAATGGTCAGCTGTCAGTGTGCAGCTTTAAACCAACTGTAGGGAATTGATATTGTGACAGAAGCATTGAATTCTTAGAAAAAGCGTTGTGAGCACAATGGCTTTAAGCTGCATTTTGTGTTTTCCCTAACATAATGGCAATAACGGTACATATACGACTCCAGGCCTAGTTAAAGGTGCCGTCTGTGTCACTTAGAACAGATTTAGCAAAAGTACAATTAGAAAATGCCAATCCTGGTCCTGGAGGGCTACTTTAGGTCCAGGTTTTTGTTCCAACCAGGCAGTAACACCTGATTCTACTAATCCACCACTAGAGCCCTTACTAAGGACCTTCATTAGTAGAATCAGGTGTGTTAATGCCTGGTTGGAACAAAAACCTGGACCCACCGTAGTCCTCTAAGACCACGGTTGGTGACCTCTGGTCTAGGACCAAGCTCAAAGACCCCTGGTGTAAGAGAATCAACAAGAATAAAAGCCAATGATTGGTTTGTCCATTCTGGGCTCCTATAGAAACATGGCTGGCTCAGGTGGGTCGTTACCCTACACGCTAGGGCAGGGGTCACTGGAGAACCACTATGGGACCAGGTTTAGGTTCCAACCAGACATTAACACACCTGATTCTACTAATGAAGGTCCTTAGTAAGGGCTCTAGTGGTGGATTAGTAGAATCAGGTGCCTGGTTAATGCCTGGTTGGAACAAAAACCTGGACCCACCATAGTCCTCTAAGACCACGGTTGGTGACTTCTGGTCTAGGACCAAGCTCAAAGACCCCTGGTGTAAGAGAATCAACAAGAATAAAAGCCAATGATTGGTTTGTCCTTTCTGGGCTCCTATAGAAACATGGCTGGCTCAGGTGGGTCATTACCCTACACGCTAGGGCAGGGGTCACCAAGCTTGGTCCTGGAGAACCACTGTGGGTCCAGGTTTAGGTTCCAACCAGACATTAACACACCTGGATCTACTAATCAACCATGAGACCCCTTACTAAGGACCTTTATTAGTAGTATATATGGTATATATATGGTGCGTTAATGCCTGGTTGGAACAAAAACCTGGACCCACAGTGGTTATCCTGGACCAGGTTTGGTGACCGCTGTTCTAGTTTATACTAGATTTTATTATTTTAAAATGAATTTCATTATTTTTATAGCAGCCCAGAACAGACACATCAAACAATTACTCAATAAAAGTCATCTTTTTTTTCCTTGTCTTTGAGGCCACTGCAGGTTTTTCCTACATGCCTGGATTTACCTGGTCGGATGCAATTTACGACCTCACCACTAGATGGTGCCACAAACCACAACCTGCACCTTTAAATTATATGTTCAATGTTGACCTCAGGTCATAACTGGAGAAAAATGACCTCTTTAGGTGCAATTTAGGCCTGAATTCAATCAATCAATATAAATAATGCATCTCAATGTGCTGCTTGTCTGGACTGGTTCCCCGTCAGCACGCTTTTTGTTTTCGGTGATGCCGTTAAGTCCTGCCTAATCGAGTATGTGCGGTACACCACCGGATTTCATTAATTAGAACAGAAATACGGCGGCATCCGTCGCTGCCGACTGGGTGTCTTCCAACTCTCCCCCTCTCGGAGCTAAATGCAGAAACGCTGAACTCTCGTGTCACCTCAGCATAAATAAAGACGTGTCTGGCACCTTTCACTGAACAAATAATTCAGGAGTTTCATTTGAGTTATGTTTGCACTCGCGGCGGCGTAATAGAAAACTGTTCCCATCGTGTTCAACTCCACAATAAGCAGCGCTGTGGTAATCCCTCTGTGTAGCTACGATTCTACCAGCGTTTAAATAGACCAGGGATTCATGTGATTACACGTATATACCAGTTTACACATGGCAGGCGACTCTTAGAATGAATAAAACACAACATAAGGAAATATTGCTCTTTATCTTTTCTTATTTATTGTATGTTTTTTGATGACTCCGCACAAAAGTCCATGACAGATGTATTCTCTTTTTTTCAGTGATTTCAGATGAGGGATCTGTCTAAAGTTTGGAGAAAAATACAAAAAAAAACTTTGGAGGGATGTTGTCAAAGCCAACGGTCCTGTTGATGTTTTACAGGAAAGCGTGACAGTGATTACACGTTTTGAGATGTTTTGGTTGATATTTCGGTGCCAGTCTTTCTGTTTGTCAGAATCATTGAACGTGTGAGAGGTCCTGCCACCACTAATTAGATGGTGTCATTGTGCGGGGAACCAAAGCTTATTATGATAAATATTTGCAAAAGAAAAAGAAGTGGGGGGGAAAAAAGGGAGGCTGCAGAGCGGCGTTACACGTGTGCCAACCTTCCACTAGTCATCGCAGCCAGAACCAGAATCAGTGCTCCTGTAGTCTGATCATTTAATTAATCAAAACCACAATGAAACCTTTAAACAGTTGCTGCTGTTTATTTAAGAAAAGTAAAAAGCTGTTTTTTTTTTTAAACCTCTTTTCTTCTTGTGGACAATTGAATGGCTTAATTAATTTGTATTGTTGAAGGAGTTCATTAGGGGTTTATACGAAAAAAAAAATAGCCCACCTTGAATACTTGATTTTAAAGTAATACTCGCTTCTCACACACACAAAGAAAAACCTTCTATAATAAAAATTGGGTTATTTTGCATTGTAGGTATTGCACATTAATTCTAACATTTGACTTTAAAGCAAGATAACCAGTTTTATTTAGTGTGTTATTTATTTCTTGTGTCATCTATAGTAGACGAAATTAATTCATCACCAGCACAGTACTAAGCACTTTTTGTCTTATTTTTATTTTCAGTTCAGCATCTATTTAAGACTTAATTGAAATAAATTTCCCATCAGGGTTATAACAATATAATTAATATAAGCCACAGTATGAATAGAACTGTCTATCAAACTCATATATAGGGTATTTAGAGAGTCAAATTATCTGTCATTTGTCTTTTTCTGTTTTGAAAGTTTTCTTTCTTTCTCTCGTGTTTGTCATCTGTCAAGAGTCGCACACACACACACACACACACACACGGGAGCCCTGTCATGAGTCTGAATAGAAGGTTAAACTTTCTAATTGATGTCCTGAGCTTCCTTAATCGCTGCTCGTGTGAGGGAGCAGCGACTCGGTGATGAGAGAGCAGCAGAAGAGAAAGAGAGGGAGGAAGATTAGAGCGTCCTGACAAGGGAAGCCTTTCAAGTTTGCAGGTTTGAAGTGGTAATGGAATGCAAATGTGTGCAAATGTGCGTGCACACACACCACCACCCCCCCCTCCCTAAAACTCTCGCTGAATGCTTGAAGTCGAGAGGAATCCCGGCCTTTTGTTTGTGTATGAACAGTAAAAGTTTGTGGAAGTTTGAGAGTGTTTGCAGTAGCATGTAGAAAGAAGAAAAAATATAGATATTCACGTTTTAGTATGTAGGAATACATGAATCAGATTAACACTGATATGTCAAGGAGGCGCGAAGTTCACATGAAGACGTCCCGAGTACTTAAAATGTGATTTGACTCGTACTTGATGAAGCTGAGCTTAATTAAACCAAACACTGACTATAGGGCACCGCATACATATGACAGGACGAATAAAGGCATGAACGAGCGGATCAATACTTCAATTACCTCAGCCGGCGCGTGCATCCATACGCCGTGTGGGGAAAAGACGGCGATACAAGCGCTTAAAATTTGCCATAAAGTTATAAAAGCCCCTCAAAAAAAATGAGCGAAGCTGTGAATAATTCCTCCGCGAACGAGAAGCTCGGAACGTAACGGAAGGGACGAGGGAAAACCTTTAACGTCCTCGTCTCGCTCCTTTAGTCGCCAGATGATCGGGAAACGGAAGTCTCAAATCCCACGGTTGCAATTTTTACGTACTTGTACTTGACTATTACTACTACTACTCGTTTTGTAGACAACTATTTCTCCTTGTCCCTGATTGACATGCAGACCTCTAATCTGGCCGCTCCGCTCCAATCACAACCGCATTGATATGCGACGATACGACCTGCCGGAAAAAACTGAATTCGGCGTGACAGGTGAGGGGCATCGATCGGGAGGAGGCCGCCGATACCGAAGCGCCGGGACGGCTCCGAACTGTCCACGCGAGTCAATTAAGACGCTGTGATTAAGACGGATGGATAAATCTGTGAAAGCCGTCACAACCACCAGATAATCTGTCCGGAACGCCACTCCCAACCCCCGAGCTTCTAATGGGGATTTTCACATCTGATTGTTGGGATGGACAAATCCGGATGTTGGCACGATAAAGCCGCCGGTTCGTGCCCATCTGTAGTCAACAATTAGATGGCAGCGCGACATTAGCGACGGGACGCTTGCCGTGATTTGCTAGGATCTCTCATTCACCACCCACAGCACTCTGGAGGAATTATTAAACTCGGAAAATTGATAAATCCTCAACTTCCCCTCGCAGGGCGCTCATTTTCTCTGCCGTTTTCGGCCCACATGACTTCATATCCTCAGGTCGTGTCGTCCACATTGTTAGAGAACGTACGGCTTCCTGTACAGAAAACCAGCGCGCCTTGATTAGATCTGCTGGGATTAGGTGAAAACAATGAACTGAATCTCCCGTCCATCTGACTTCATGTTAAAATTAATTATATGCTGCTTTGCAGAGCTTGAATAGAACCTCCTCTGTAAGAATAAGTGTTGTTTAGCAGCATCTTGCAGAACAGGAAGCATGTGTCACTGTCTACTTTATACTTTAATTGAATTAAGAACCTGCAGAACCTGCATAATATCAAAGCCACTAAGTTGCACGGCCATGTTTTCTATTAGCCCAGTAAAAAAAAAAAAAGGCAAAAGTCAGATTTTCCTAGTTTACAAAGGCCACTGCAGGTTTTCCTCCATGCCTGTGGTTATTGGGTTGGCTGCAGTCTGAAAACTCACCACTAGATGGCGCCAGAAACCACATACTGTACCTTTAAATCATATTTCATGATTATAATTAGAAGAAAAATACGTCTTTAGATGGAACTTTTGGAACTAAAATTGTTTTACGTGAATACAAAACTAACACTAGAATAAGAATAGTGTTTTTTTTTATTGTTTTTGGCGTCCACCAAAAACCTGTGAGAACGCCTTTTCTGGAAGCGAGGAGCGCTCATTTCTCCATTATCCTGGTACCAGCTCGAGTGAAAAATAGACAACAGATCGTTTATACTCCCGCATCCCTTTCAGATGATGGCATAACACTGGGTTATTTACAATTCGATTTGCACATCTCTGGAATACAATGGAGGAGGATGGGGGGGGGGGGGCGCAAGAAAGAAAATGATAATGTCCTAAGCCCGGCTTGGCAAACTCATTTTGGACCTTTTCTTTCTGTAGGCATGAAGGCTATATCAGAGGTAATAGCGGTTCAATAATGCCCTCTGTCCAGCACAAAGGTCGCTGTCTGAATTAAATTGGACTCCAGCTCCCAGACTCCACGGACTTATGTTATGAATTACAGTGAAACACGGCGGAATCAAAACACACACATCTCTGCTTTTCACAAAGGCCCCGGCGTAAACAGAGCCGCGCTCTAATCAAATATGAAATATGATTGCCGTGTGATGCCTGATGTGGCTGCGAGGCTTTAATTACCTCCAAAAAAACACACACACACACACACACACAAATCCAACCAGTCAGGGACAGCGGCTCCATAGGAGAGTTGTAGTGTTACTGAAGGACGGCTCCTTTAATGCACCGTACCGTACACGCCTTTCATAATTCCGCAGTAATGGTCTTCTCTGTGTCACTGAGGTTGTTTTTTCTTTTCTGAGGCTGTAAGTGGAACCTGCAGGGGAAATTGCGCCATCATCCATAGTTTAAAGATGCTGTTCTTCTTGTTTCATGCAGTGGAACATTCAGGCTTTCTTGTGCAGAATGATGCATCTTAGTTAGTTTTTAATCTAGTCTTAGTTTTTCAATTTAGCTCAGTCACATTTCAGTGGACAACTAGCATGTTTAGTGTAGTTTTAGTCAAAGGAAAGTGTTTAAGGCTAGTATTCAATGATCTTCCCTTTAATCTTTGACAGCAGTTTGACAGTAATGTTGATCAGGTTTACTCCAGTCAAACCAGTATTTATCATCCTGATGAAGCAGCTCCACATGTTGAATGATTATGAATGAATATGTCGCTGAAGGAGTCTGGTCTGACGTGATGTCTGCTGTAAATAAAGTTTTTTGGTAAATATTCACGCTGACCCAGATGCAGCTACGACATGTATGAAATAAGATAAGATAAGATAAGATATGACTTTATTGATCCCACAACGGGGAAATGTGCTTGTTACTGCAGCGTACAGAGTAAAGAAAAAAAAAAATAAAAGCTATAAAAAATAAAAATACACAACACTATGTACAAAATTCGTAAAATTTGTTGATCAGCATACACAGTATGCATTATAGACATAGGAATGGGGAAAAAATACTAATAAATAGCAAGAAAAAAGTATGCATAAGCAAAGCATATATACATACATACATGCACGTACATACCTACATACATGCACGTACACACATATTTACATATTTGCATATATATACACATGTACACATACATAGCTAATGCATACTTAAGGTGCAGGATGTGTGTGTAGAGTAAAGTGACTACAGTGAGTTATAAAGTCTTATTGCTGTCGGGATGAATGATCTATAAGGAATAAAACGTTTTTTATCTTTATATTTTTTCAGTGCATTTCGTGCAGGAAAACATTGAAACACAGAATAACACAAGAAATGACTGTTTTGCGCTTTTTTTTAAAGTTCTGTGACAGAAAAAACAGATGTTTTTATTTAGTAACAGAAATGTGTTAATATCGTCACAGTCAGTGGTGAAGGACGTTGATTTTGTCTCATTTTCCTCATGAACAAAAGTTTTTAAAACAGATTTTAAAATTCATCTGCTGTTTTTTTTTTTTTTTTTTTACTGAAAATCTCAGTATAATAAAGTTGAATTAAGTTTCATGAGTTTTGCAAGTCTGGTTGTGAAAATTGTCTTTTGAAATCCAACAGAAGAGGCCAAAACCTCTCCATGAATGTTCCAAAAACTGTTGTTTTTTTTTCAATAGACAAAAGAAGCAGATTTGCACTTTTTCGAAATTGCCATCGAAAAAAAAACGAGGAAATATAAAAATACGACAGGCGGATTCTCAATCTTGAGCCGATTTACTTACTCAATATCTATCACCTTCATGAATGTGCAGCTCTAATGAAAATAACAAATGACCTGCTATTTCCACCAGTGCTCTGCATTAGTCCTTTTCTTTTTTTGTTCAGTCTTATTGGCATCTCCTGTCTTGTTCTCCGCCTGGTTTTGTTAATACGTGAATAATACATCATTCATATTCTTCACAGCGACTCCGAAGAAGTACGCGGTTGTTCACTTGTGCGCAATGATCCCCCCTTTAGTCAGATACAGTATGCAGCATCGCAGTGGAAAAAGTTGGTGCAAAAGTTTTCTAAGAACATTACCCCCAAAGGCAGCGAGTATGACAGCTGCAACAAGGCGTGATCTGCAGAAAAAAGAAAAAAAAAAAAGTCTGTTTGCATCTTAAATAGTCTCTGGATTTACTTGATCTCTCTTCTTCTTTGAGAGAAAAAAAACGAATCCCAGAGAAAGCGGCTGCTGCAATGCAATGCAAAATAAAACAAAACAACTGTCCACAAATATGCTCCCAAAAAAAAACCAGTCCGGTCCTTCTTACTCTCCCTCGGCCCGACTTTCTGCAAATGCCACTATCGATTATGGCTTTGCAGGTTTACTCATGCATCCGTTTGAAAGAAAACAGATTGGGTTCTGGAACCCTGTGCACGATTACGGAGACCAGACGCCGTTTCGCTTCAACCCACCTAACAATAGCTCCCGCCTCGTCTTCCGTCTACAGATGGTCCTCGTATCGCACGCGCACAGTTTCCATGGTGACTCACAGGGACCGAACGCGTGTGGACCCCCGGTTTGTACCGGTGACGCTTGTATATTCGTCTCTACCACTGGTGGACACACACACACACACACACACACACACACACACATACAGCCACCAATTAACCTCATCCGCATGTGTTCCGGTCTGTGGGTGTTTTTATTCATTAATTAATTAATTTTTTTCCTTTCATGCAAGCATGACAGCAAGGATTAAGTGTGAATTCACGCCTCGATGTTTCTAGTCTCTTAAACAGTCAGATGACTTCCTCCTTAATCTGCTTCCACAGTCAAGATGTTATTCAGCTTATCGGTGAGGCTTCAGCGGACAAATAAAGAGAATATCGTCCAAAGTTGCATCTGTTTTTTTTAATGCAAAACATCCTATTTGTGCTACAGTTCCTCTACTGAAGCTCAACAAAGAAACGTTCTGAGGAAAGCGTTGGCTGTGCATGAAAGAAACACAAAAAAAACGTGAAGCCAAAACACCAGCTGCTGGCTGCAGCGTGGGTCATAGGGTGTTGCTAATGTTAGTGGACGGGACGTGAGCCAAACTGAAAAAACAAATAAATAAAGTGCACATCAAATGCATGTTTTCACTCAAATATGGCTGCTGTCATTTTAGTTAGATCTCGTGCCTGGAATCAGGATTTCTTGGCTTCACCTGCATAGCGGCAGGAAGGGGAGACACATGCACACAAAGCTGTGAACTTTAAAATAATAATAAAATAAAAGCTGTGAAGCAATCTTGATTTGATAATGTCAAGCTGCAGGAGCCTCATATTAAATTCAGATAAATGAGGACAGCGGGGAGTGATGATGTGTTGTATGTGTCTGTGCTGCTCCACATACAGGCGGATCCATCGTGGAGGTGAATCCGGGGTGAAATTGAAATTTTACCGTACCACTCGATTGAAGTGAGTCTGTTAGATCGGGAAAACACTGTAAACGTTAAACTGACGGCAGCTCTGCCTCGTACTGTAGGAAAAGGCGTCGCTATGCAGCCGGGGAAGTGAGTTAATTTTAGGTTTCGCAGCGTCAGTTCGTAGGTTACAGAGCTGCAGAGACTCCGACTAGAACGTGGTTTCTTGTTAATGATGTTTGCAGCTCGCTTTTTTTTTTTTTTTTTTCCACAACAGCATGTGAGGGAGAAGATGATGCAGCGTGAGCTCTGTGTGTGCGTGTGTGTGTGTGAGTAACACACACCAGCAATTACATCTGACACCTGTGTCAAATTAGCTTTTTAAAAGTGACTTTGGTCTGTAGAGTCAATCTTGAACAATATGTTAATCCATGCACAATGTGTGTATAATTAACTTCTGCTATTCATTATTGTAAAGTAAATAATGTGTATTTCTTGGAGCTGTTTTTGCATCTTTGTATGTGTGCTGGTCATCTTGTAATTGTCGTAAAACAACTGCAGTTTATAAGAAGAAGAACGCCAACACCTGCAACGCAACGCAACAGCCGCGCAATAAACTTCCAGCCGAGCTCACAGCGTTGAAAGCGCGCGAGTCTTCTGAGAGATGACTCCAGTCCGTATCGACCGGCGAGGCCTTAGTTTGTGGCGTGCATCATCAAACCTGAGGAGCAGCTCTCGACGTAATGCAACACATCAAACACGGCAATAATACGCTTTCAAATCCTGCTTTGAAGTCCTATTTGTCTCAGGACTATTGTCTTCATCAAAGTACAAAAAACACATAATAGAAGTCAAATGAATTGCATAGTAATGTTTAATATTAATTTATAAGATAAGATAAGACTTTATTGATCCCACAACGGGGAAATTTGTCTGTTACTGCAACGTACAGAGTAAAGACATGAAAATAAAAGCTTAAGAAGATTAAAACTATAAAAAATAAGAATACACAACACTATGTAAAAATAAATCGTAGAATTTGTTGTTTGTTGTTGATCAGCATACACAGTATGCATTATGGACATAGAAAAATGGATGGATAATGAAAAAAAAATACTAATAAATAGCAAGAAAAAAGTAAAAAGTATGCATAAGCAAAGCATATATACATACATACATGCACATACAAATATTTACATATTTGCATATATATACGGACACACACATGTACACATACATAGCTAATGCATACTTATACTAGTGCAGTGCAAATAAAAAGTATGTATTCCTATTTTGACCAAATGAGGGTTTTTGTGTTGCACTGTTTATAGTCTTAGTGTTAAATCGACATTGGGTAAGATATGAACACACATTGTGTTAATTCCTATTTAAAGTTCTAATGTTATCTACATATGTTTATAATGATATTGATAGGCCAAGTAGAACTGGACTTGTGATGTATTTCTTACATTGAGTTTGTAAATAGATTTTAAGGCCCAGATTCTGTTCTGTTAGGTGATAGTGCCGGGATTTCCCTAAGGGTCCGTGAACGCGTCTTGTTGTAAAACCCGTGTTAGTGCCAGGAATGACCCATTTATCTCGGCTCACCTGGTCCGCTGCACGTATCAATCAGCGGGACGTGCAAAAAAAATGATATTTATCCCCACAGCGCTTTATAACGTAAGGCTGGATTATCATGTAGCACCAAGTCAGGGACAATTAAAGAGTCAGTGCTACTAAAAGACGAAATACTAAAGCAAATTATTCGTATATAACTGTTAAATATCTAATAAACCTTATCCACACTTTCCATTTTGTCTGAAAATGGCTATAATCAAGTCAAACGTCCTGGATCATACACTCCTTTGTGGCTTTTATTTGAAGTTTTAATACCCCTCACATAATATATTAGCAATTTATAGTACACAAATTCAACTAAGTGTGGTTTTTCCACTCGTCTATGGCCTCGCCGGTCCTGCTTTTAAAGAATTGAACCGGACGATGGATTTTTAGTCATCTGATGTCCGGATCTTAAGTTATCTGTAACAAACAGGGAAAATCTTGGCATCCGCTCAGGTAACGGCGCCAAAACGGCAACAGGGGATCATTGATTTTTTTTTTTTAACTGAAGCTTTATTCAAGTGTTTTTCACCGGGTTGGATCACTGGATCCGTTTGTTTTAGAGAGAGAGAGACATCTGAGAATAATTCAGCTACAGTATATTTATATATATATAAAAGAGAGAAAAAAATCCTGCATGACGAGCAATTCCCACGGAGCAGCGTGGCATCTCCAACTCCCTTTTGTTTTGATGGAGAGAACCCCAGTGACCCAACGGAGTGAAAATTTAATTAAAACTCAATAAACTTGAATGAAAATGAAATCAGCCGAGAACGGAACGCCGTCTCACATTAGTCGACGTTAGCGCCGCGTCGCCCGTGGCGTTCCCAACGTTGCAGGTGACGATTTATCATCGGCGAAACGCTCCAAAACTCGAGAAGAGTTTATGAATTGTAAGGTTGAGAAGGAGATGGAGGCCATCAGACGAGCCGGATTCACGCTTTTCTCCTACAACGCGACCTGATCTCTGGTTTCTGACTGGCAGGGAAGAGTGGGAATGAACGGAGAAGGTCAAAGGCAGGTGGAGGTGGCGAATAGAAATATGGATTTAGAAAGAAACCGTGTCAAGTGGAGGAAGTGAGTGTAAGATTGACACCACTACTACTGGCTGTAGGTGGCGTCTACTGAAGTATCAGTAAATTGAGCAAAAAAAAAAAAAGAATCTTGCATTGAATGGTGCTGCGAGTCCGATGGAAGCGTTTGGATGGATATAAGGTTGCATCGCCGTCCTGATAGAAATCCATATCCGCCGTCCATTTAGCGCCACAGAAAGTCCGCGCAAAACGAGGACTATCGATGCGGCGGCAGAAACGGGAGAATAGCGGTCGATTTAAAGGATTCGTATGTTGATTCTATGCTCAAATGCAGCTCAATCAATGGTCGAGGCTCAAAGAACCCGGAGCCAGAATCTGCACTGTTCATTTCTATAAGTTATATACAGTGGGGAAAATAAGTATTTGAACACCTGAGAAAATGAGTGTTAATATTTGGTACAGTAGCCTTTGTTTGCTATTACAGAGGTCAAACGTTTCCTGTAGTTTTTCACCAGGTTTGCACATACTGCAGGAGGGATCCTGGCCCACTCCTCCACACAGATCTTCTCTAGATCAGTCAGGTTTCTGGGCTGTAGCTGAGAAACACGGAGCTTGAGCTCCCTCCAAAGATTTTCGATTGGGTTCAGGTCTGGAGACTGGCTGGGCCATGCTAGAACCTTGATATGCTTCTTACGGAGCCACTTATTTTCCCCACTGTACATATACACAGAATTAACCTGGGAAGGTCAATACTTTATTGCATGGAGGTCACTACAGTAGCTTTAATTCAGCTTATATACATATATATATATATATATATATATGTATATATATATATATATATATATTCAAAAGTAGAAGTTTTATAAGTTTTGACTACGAAGCAAAGGTAAAAAAGGTGAAAATTATTTTTCAAACGTTGATTTACATCCCTACCAATGTATTATATATATATATATATATATATATATATATATATATATATATATATATGCATTGATTATATGCTACAAAACTTATGTATGTATATATGAATATATTTTTGTAGAAAAACGTTTTGTTTTGGTTTTACACCCCCAACAATGTATAAGAACATTTCAATCCTTATCATAATTCATAATTATATATATATATATGTATATTCAAAAGAAGAAGTTTTATAAGTTTAGTTTAACTTTTGACTATAAAGCAACTTCTTAAAAAGGTGAAAATTATTTTTCAAACCTTGTTTTACATCCCTTCCAATGTATAAAACATTTCAATCCTCATCATAATTCATAATTATATATATATTTATATATATATATATATATATGTATTTTTTTTTTTCACAGATGGTTAGCTTTTAAATAAGACATTCAGTCTGTTTGACTAAAACTCAAATTTGTGTGACAGCTTTATTGATAGTTTGCATTTAAATGTTCTGTGGACAGACTCCCTCCACACACACACACACACACACACACACACACACTAACCAGGATTTACTCGTATCATATGCGTATGATGCATACTGAACATATGCTTCCATTAGATGTTGTCTTCTCACCACGAGCTCCTGCAAATGTCTTAGCATCCCCTCTGACTAACTAATGACGGGACTAATTCTAACGCTGTCAGTCAACCACGGAGCGCTCGTTACGCGGGACCCTTCCCCTGGAGGAAAAACGCGCCTCAAGGTCGCCATAAATACGATATGAATAATCCTAACATTTGAATAATTGGAGATAACCTTTAACTTCACAGGGGCTCCTTGTAAAAAATG
>JAYKQN010000015.1:21415000-21445000 GCA_036785175.1 Eupleurogrammus muticus
TTGAAGTGTCACTTCAAATTTTTAGGCCCTGATCAGTTTATTTCCTCGGCGCCGTCGATTATATGTTTTAGAAGTGGCTATTTCAATGATTTATCATAGTTGACTCTTGTTGAAAAGTTAAAGACAGGAAAAAAAAAAAAAAAACTATCATCGAGTTGTTGCCCTGTGATGAATATTTAAACCCCAACCAGACAGAATATAAAGAGGAAATTAGTTTTCTATTATTGTTCGCAGCATACAGTCAACAGCAGAAATACAGAGAGCAGAAATGTTTCCATGCAATTCTCCATCCATGGAGTAATTACAGCGCAAAAAAAAATTTACTTTTAAAATCTAACAATAAACACAAAGAAAATGGAGGTGTAGCTATTAGACTGTCTGTAATGTTACTGGCACATTACCAGCAGCTTTACAGAGAGGAGGCTTGTTAAAACAGCCAGAAGCCGGCGTGATAAAAGGCATAAAAAACACACAAACACAAACCTATAAAAAAGAAATCAGATGTTCTGTAATCATTGTGAGTTAATTTTTACATATTCAAATGTTCCTGCTCGTGAACAGCTCTTTAATATTTCCCCTTGTATCCTGCCATATTAAAATATATATATATATAAATAAATGTTGAACCAAAGTAAATAAGCAGCTAGAGTATGAAACAGTGGTGTGAAATGACTCTCAGCACAGTTTCTAAAGCTTTTGACATGAAAACACCTTTATATTAATTACAACTATAAAGTTAGGCGTCTGGGGGGGGGGTTTACATCCAACACAATTAAGCAGAGACGGGTTTGCTGTTTGTGAATTGGACACAAAAAGAGTAGAGGTGCATGCTTCGTCTGACCATGAGATTAATATCTGAGGCGCTGAGAGAAAGTGCTGATAGAAGTGCCCTTGGATTTTCAAAGAGTCGTAAAGAGAGAGAGAAAAAAAAAAGAGGGACTTAGTTCTTTCTATCAAAGAGCATATAGTAGCCGTATATGGCTCCTTTCATGATAGAGACGAGGAAGGTTTTTTTATTTGTATTGTGTTAGACACTTTACTGCTCGTATATCATCACTTAAGTTTCCTTGAAACACTGATAGTATATACGGGGGCTGCTCACCGTCATGGTGAAAGTGTCCAGAAGTTAACCCCGAGAAAAACTACATAAAGCACGAAGTTGTCCCTTTTTTGTCCTGTAAGGAGTCGGAGCTCTTAAAGATGCTCTCAACCTTCCGCGAGTGGAGAAACACCTTGAAAATCCGCGAGGATTTATGATCATTTTAGCCTTAAGATGCTTTCAGGGAAATGTAAGTCTGAAAGTTTTTTTTTGGGGGGGGGAGGGGGGTTTATTCTAAAAGCAAGGCCATAAAACCTCCAATTTTTAGTGGGGAAAGTATGAGATGTACCTGAAGCTTTTGTGGTAATTCAGGAATGCTACCTGAGACCCGAAAACGGACAAAAAAACATCAAAATCAGAGTAAACGTTCCTCGGTGTGAACGTATATTCCAGCAATTACGGTATTTAGCTCTGGTTTGACTGCTAGTATCTCATAGACTTCATATGTGTTCCCCGGTAACTTCTTTATATCCGTATATTAAAAAATGGAGGCTAAATCTGTATTTTCAGGTGTTTTCTCACCAGTTTTAATGACCGATAAAACACAGACGACAGAATTGAGCGTCCAGTCACTGCCAATAGGAATTAAAACGGCTGAAAAAGGAAGTTAAACATCTTTTCCGAAACTTTTGAAGAGCTCTTAGCTCATTCTTGCAAAAAAAACAAAAAACAGCCACTAATAAAATCAAGATCCATTTTGCTTTTGTGTGAAAGCAGACAAAAAAAAACGCATTACGTGTGTGTGTGTGTGTGTGTGTGTGTGTGTGTCGGTGAAAAAAAATGAGAGAATCTTCTGCAGTATGTCAGCACAGAAGGAGATGAAAGCATTCAGAGATGTGTTTACGTCCTCATTTCATTCCTCATTTCATTTAATTTTTGGTGTAAATACCTCGTGCGCAGCAGTGGGACGGAGGGATCACGGTGTGTGTGTGTGTGTGTGTGTGTGTGTGTGTGTGTGTGTGTGTGTGTGTGTGTGTGTGTGTGTGTTGCGCCGTGCACGGCGTGGACATGCACACTCGCTCTGTGTGTGCAGAGCTTACGGGGAAAGGCGCCAAAACATGCAGATACACTTCCAACAATGCTAAGAGGTGGCTTAGAACCCCCCACCCACCCACCGCAGCCCTGGCAGCTCCTCACCGTAAAAACCTCTCACTCATTCGTTTTCAATCTGGAACCAGGAAAAAAGAAGCTGCAAGATTCCTCCAACCAAGTCATGTGAGTTTTTTTTTTCCTGCTGAATTTGCATGGAGCCTCATGCCCCCCGGATCACAGTTTGGGTATAAATGAACGGCGTGCAGCATGGGGGGGTTGGGGGGGGGGCTTCCAGATGCCAACCAGGTTCACTGACTCCTATTTAAACATTCATGTGTTCCCGAAACAGTTTTCTCTGTCTAATCTGAGGACGTTAGCGGCATGCTAAATTATTCAATAGCAGGTTGTCTGCCACTGAAAAGGGATGTTTTGGGGGGTGGGGGGGGGGGGCACGGACACATTAGCACATGGCGGTAAACATGCACAAACTTAACGGGTTCACGTGAAAGAGCAGCATCACTGTAGAACTGCAGCATCAGAATATCACGACGTTTGCAGCGTGTGAGTGACACGGTGGATTATAAATCCGTCGAATTTGTGTGTTAAATAATAATTTCTTTCGCCGCTGCTTGAGCAGTCAATAAATCATGTTTTAATGTAAATGTGATTCATTCGGTTTCATTTAGATTTTATTGTATCAGGGATCAAACAATAAGGCTGGTGATATTCTTTACTTTTGATGATGCCATTTAATAAAACACTCAATCCAAAGCATTTAAATACCTAAATATATATATATATATATATATATATATATATATATATATATATATATATATAATTTCATAACACCCCGGCACTGTAGATATAAGTAGTACTTTATGCATTGTGCAGTGAGTATTTGTTCAGTTTTTCTTTTTTATCACGCAGCACTTGGAGGGTTTATTTTATTGTGTGAGTTCACATGTATAGGGTTATAAACTGCGCGGCATATCAAAGTGCAGTTTTCCCATAAAGCATCGCTCTCGCACCATTGATCCGACCTCTCGCAGCGTCCGTCGGCTTCTTCGCTCCCGGTTGCTTCCCCTCTCAGGGATGAATGCTCCTCTGGCCACTCGGGGACGCCCGTGCCGAGGCCTTTTTTTAAATTTTATTTCGCGTTCCACGGCTGGGGCCGGGCAGGGCGACGTGTTGGAGAGCTGATAAGAGCTACCTGGGAGTTGATGCAGCTGGCCTTTCTGCTGCCCGCGGGATAAGAGGAAGAATCTTTGAGGCTCGCTTGTTGTTTTTTTTTCACAGCGGGAATGAAATTAGGCAAATAAACCAGTGCTCAAAAGGCTTGGGGTAAATAGATGCAGAGAAAATATTTTCCCTTGATGCTCTTCACACAGCGGTATTACTACCTCTTGTGTTATAGACTTCTGAAAGTTGTAAACCCTCCAATGCAGAGGATCTACGACACAAATACAACAATGATAAATCAAGAGTTTTTATTGAGCTAGCAAAGAGGGGGGGGTGGCATGAATAGGGAAGACCTGAGCATGGACGCGCGTATGCAAATAGAAGGAATGAATGAACGGATGGAAATTAAATTACCGTGTTACTGCCGACTATGAATAAATGAAATTGCGTGTTATCAAAAGAGTCAAAGGAGCAGTCATGGGGCAAACACTCAAAAATCGACATCTCTTTGCGTCGCCGCTGAGGGGATTATACATGGGAGACACTTTATTTTCCCACTGTTTCCATAGTGATGGAGGACCGGCGGTGGAAAAAAGTGCAGAGCGCGCTGAGGCGGATTCGGTGAACTTCAGGTTGCCAAGGTGACGGCGAGATGAGAACCGGCGTCTGGTTCGGCTCTTCTTCAGGATGGTCGATCCACGCTGAGGCCACATGCACACGCTGCAGGAGTGTGTGTGTGTGTGTGTGTGTGTGCTGTGGAGTTGGAAGCCAGAGCTCCAACAAACAGTAAAAAAGGTCCTCGAGGCAACTCCAATTAACCACGAAAAAAACATTTGCAATAGTACAAGAAAACTAACTACATGACTAAAACAGGAGATTACAAAATAATCACCTCTTACCAAAAAAATAAAATGCTTAAAAAGACCATAACGGCATGCAAGGTCAAGAGGAAAAACAGAGGAAAAACCAGACAAAGATTCATAAAACATTTATAGTCTACTAATCGTGTTTTGGAACAAAGAGGATCCTCTGTGCTGCTTCTGTAGTGGGAGACTCTGCTAATTGATTTCTATGTTTGAAAAGAAAAAACGGCCTTGGACTAAAAGGGAGGCTGATTTAATCCCTCTCCTCGTAAAGGGAAATATTTGAAGGCTACGCGGTTGCCACTGGACGCTCGATTCTGTCGTCTGCGTTGCATCGGTCGTGAAAACTGGTGAGAAAACACCTGAAAACGGCTCAACAGCGATTGACCAAATAAATACAGATTAAACCTCCATTTTTTAATAGATGGATAAAACAAAGTTGCAGGGAAACACATCTGAGGTCTACGAGATACGAGCAATCAAAACATAGCTAAATACCGTAATTTCTTGAATATAAGTTTACTGCCGTGTTTCCAGACTTTTCTGTGTACCGTATTTACAGTATGAGAGATAGGGTTTTTAATTTTTTCTTTGTGCGATCATTGCTGGGATTTAGCACTGGGAGCTGCACCGTTCATTGTCATTTCTGCTCGTGGTTGGCCAGTGAATTTGAGATCTACCATCTTTTTGGTAGCATGAACCCTTACATATGCTAACTGAATTAAAAAAAAATCTTTCTGTGCAGTTATCTCATTGCAACATGGACACCTGGCTACACATTTTTCTTTAATTTCTAAATTTATTATTGGCGGCTTAAACTCAGGTGTGTTAATATTCTGGGAATTATGGTAATATAATATATAGTAGTTGATGCAATAGTTATATTTAATAAATAGCAGAATGGCCACTAGGGGTCAGTGTGTGCCCTGTTGGTAAAACAAGGTTTATGAAGCAGATTCAGAATTTTCTATAATTTCATAACGACGAAAGGTTCTGAACCACAATCACACTTAATAGCGGTGAGAGGTGTGTATTTACACTATTGAGCAAATACCCTCGGTGAAGAGGGAAAGCAAAGAGAGGGAGATGGAGTGAGGGGTGAAGGAATGTGGCCTTGTCTATAATTTTATGACCCCAGCGACGGTGTGAGTGAGTTTGTTCTGGGAGAAAACAGAACCATTAATTCCAAAACTGTCCATTTTCCTATCAGTGTCTGGTGGAGAGGCTGCTGCCTTTTCTTTCTCTTTCTTTTTTTTTTTTTTCCCCCTTCGATGTTTTTCCCTGACATCCTTCATGCCCCGCGGCCTGCGTACACACAGATAGACTGCCAGACCAAAACACCACAACGTTTTCCCCGAAAAAGAATTCAACTCCTCTCTTGTGCTCCTGGGTTTGTCCACCACACTCTGCTGGAGTCCTACTTAATAAGGTTTCTTCTTATCTCATTCATTTTCCCTCACATCCTGCAGCCTAATATGCGGAGCGAGTCCTGATTCTAGTCGAAAGCTTTTATTTTCACTGCTTTCTTCATCAACTTGCCTGCCAACAAAATCCCCTATTCAGCCACTTGTTTTACTGTTTTAAATTGTATTTCTCCTTTTTTTTTTTTGGTCTCGGTGGAACAATATAAGCTGTTAAATTTCAGCTTCCATGTTTCTAGCACCTGTTCTCACAAATGACTTCTTCCCGGGCTAAGCTAATTTCACTCGTGGCCAGAATGCACTCCACTTCCACTCGGTGCACAGGCAATCAGTTGGCTGAGTGTTCTGCATGCGTCACTGGATTAGCATAATTATATCATTGTCCATCACCTGTTAGCCTGGTAAAACCATTGTGATCACGCGGCCTCGCGTTCTGTTCGTATCAGTTTCGGATTTTCCAGCTTCCTGCAGCAATTTTTCAGTGGGCGGAGCCAATACTAATTTTTGGAACAAAGAGGATCCGCTGTAGTGGAAAACTCCACTAATTAATTCCTATGTTCGAAGAGAAAAAACATCCCTTGGACTTAAAGGGAGGCCGATTTAATTCCTCTCCTCGTAAATATTCGAAGGCTACGCGGTTGCGACTGGACGCTCGATTCTGTCGTCTGTGTTTCATAGGTCGTGAAAAGTGGAGAGAAAAGACCTGAAAGTGGCTTAACAGCGATTGACCAAATAAATACAGATTCAGCCTCCATTTTTTAATAGATGGAAATAGATAAGTTACCGGGGAACACATCTAAAATCTATGAGATACCAGCAATCAAACCAGTGCTAAATACCGTAATTTCTGGAATATACGTTCACACTGGGAGCTGCACCATGTATTGGGAGCAGCCTCCTTTCAGCCAATCAGCATCCAGCTCAGAGACAAAACCTTTTCCTAATCTGCTCGGACATTCGGCGAAAACGTCTTTACCCCCTCACACACACACACACACGCACACACACACACGCACACACACATACAGAAACTCACACACTAGTGAGTGGTCTTGTTTAATTATTGTTATTGAGTCTTTCACAAAAGGCAGCGGGCGACAGTATTTCCAGCGACTGATTCATGGGCTATGTCCGTGTTTGCCTTACAGGTTCATTAAACACAGGTGGAACGTCATCCATCAGGCCACTTCTCACTGCACGCGGCCTCATTCACTACAGCAAGAGTTAAGTCCACTCGCTGTGCGCTGTTAATTATTTATTTAAAGCCGAAAAATCATCACGTGTCACATACTTCTGATCTAAAGCATAGTTGCTTGATAAAAAAAAGAAAAACATTTATTCTATTTGTAATTTTGGAAACCACAGATCACTGATGTTGTGTGTGTGTGTGTGTGTGTGTGTGTAGGTGTGGACCAGCAGCTTATTTTTGTGATTGAATTTAGAGGTTTTTGTTTGCCAAAAGTGTCTGGCAAGTGACTCCTGAGAGAATCTAATATACAGAGAGAGGCATGTTTTTTTTATTTTCTTCTTCTTCTAAATTCGAGTCACTTTCCTGAAATAAACTTGCAGACCTAAATAAGTGCTCTGCTGTATTACTTCAGCCAACATAAATGAAGTGCCGGGGTAAAATAGCTGTATATTCTAATCGGATTGCAGAGTGCAGTCCTGCCACACAAAATAAAGATTGCTGCATATCTTGTCTTAAAGTAGATTTTTTTTTGGGAAGCGTAGTGTTACCCCAGTTTGTTTGAAGTGTTATTCTCCTGTGAGTGGGAGGATATTTCGGATCACTGGAATTAGCATTAAGTTTGCTTGCATTACATTAAGTTAACCCATGAATTATCGACCCGCTGCTTAAATTAGGGATTAATCTACTTTCACACCGCCAATTCCCAGGTTCCAAACCAGTGCCAGAGGGATCCCCCAGTTTGCATTTATTAATCTGATCATTAGCAGCTCTGAAAACTTAACATCTCTAATTTGCGCAGAGCTCATTTCCATTTACTGACATGCAATGTTGATCAAGCACTTAACTCTTTTCCCCATGACTAACCTGCTCACACTCTCACCATATCGCCCTCATGTGTAATTACCGCACGTCTGATGATGACGACTTTCAGCATCCGGAAATGCAGCGTTGACACATTAGCACAACAATGCTCGTTTTGAGCCTTTCTAAGACAATGATCGCCTCAAAGTTGCAAAAGGCTCGTGAGTGGGCAGTGGAATACTGAAAGGAGTTCAGTTCCTTTCTAAAAGCATCTTGAGCCAATTGCTAAATTAATTGTGTCATCAATTAGGTTATATAATTATAGTATTGATCAGTTAGGCTAGATAATCTTTAGGCATCAGTTAATTAACATCGACCTCTTTAATTACCATTGGTGATTGTGTCTTTGCATTGTCAATGCGACGGTTGTAATCAATCATTTTATCTTTTAAGTGTGTTAATTAACTAAGTTTGTGTTTATTACAGAGAAACCACGCATCCCCACTCTATACTGTGTATAATACTAGAACAATGCTTTATTCCATGTTGTCTGTGTTTCTACTTATCAACAGTATTAATTTCTCTATGCATTAAAGGCCGAGCCGCTTCTGAACGGGCGCGATTTGAGCCGAAACTGCACTCCTTACTTTTATCTTATAAAATAAATTTCAGCACCGCCCAGTATGTTATATCTTTGGCAGCGAATCATACACAATACATTTTTAATGGGTTTGCTGCTCCCACTTCTTTGATTTGTTTGGTCAGTGTATAGCAGCAGCGAGGGAGATGTGCATACAGTCTTTTTTTTTCTTTTCTTTTTGGCTTTATTTGCGATAACACAGCGGATATATGTTCCTATTTTCAGCTAATAACCTTTCTCTCCTCTCTCACTTTTCTGACCTCTTGGCTGCAAAGGCAATGATTAGAGGAACTTGTTCACACTCTTGCTGCAGCTTCCACGAGGGGGTGGAGGTAATGTAGGTGTGCGATGGGAATAAGTGAGGTTTCTCCTGAGCCACCAGACACCCGCATGAGCAAAACATTTGTCCCCCATCTGCTGCAGATAGTGGCCGACTATTTACTGAAAATTGGGATGTGCTATTCTTCCATGCAGGTACAAATAGCGGATTGTTTCCTTGCAAGAATCATATACCACCCTAGGCTTCCACTACCCACTTATGATAATACAATACAAGTATAGCAAATGCACACCTGTATCCTGACATGTTTTTAAAGCACTGCAGAACTTAAGGGGAAGGCATAATGAATGGAGCCAAATAGCTGTCTTTGAGCATGAACGCTGAATCTGTTTCCAACAACAGTGCGCCTGCACATTTTCCAAAAGCCCTTAGCCTTCAATCATTTCATTAGACCTGGCTGAGGACACACTACTTCATTAGGGCTGCTGGTTTGAGTAATGCCACTATGTAAAGTCAATTTGGAAGACAAGGCATGCCAAATTACCCCCCCCCCCCACCTATTGGCTTATCCCTTAAACAGCCCTCAGTCTTTTCTAAAGTGGACATAAAGAAGACAGAGTTTTTGATCAGAGTTCCTGTTCTCTCGTATTAATTTTGAATCCGCTCCAATATCTTAACGTCCAAGATGATTCATGAAATTCCGCATGTGAATTTTCATATTCAGACAAGCTTAAAATTACATTTTCATTAGCCTCCTCGAGTGTTTCTGAGGAGAAACGGTGTGCAAATTCATGTAAAGCAAATATGGTGTCTTACCTCCGAAAGCTGACTAGCTCTGGTCAAGGAAACTAAGAGCTGAGATTCATCTTATCAATGCATTTATAGGGTTTCCATATTTCATTTTTCTTTAATCTAATCATAAAACAGTGTTTGCTGCAACGCTGGAGAGGCTGCAACAGGTGTTATTAACATTATTTTCTCTTTATCTTCTGCTGCATTATCTTTTATTTTTTTATGCAGTATGAACTCTATAGGGGGTCAACTTAAACATATCCAATATCATTGTGTTTATTTCTTGTGTGTTACCACACATTCCATAATTCACATAATGAGTATGCATGCACCCTCCACCTAATCTCCAGGGCAGACACAGCGCAGCAGATGAGAAACTGTGATGGGTTCAGAACCTTTGATGCATGGACTCAGGTGAAGAGAGCATATGTAATATATAAATATATGTGTTCTTAATATAAACTGAATGGAGTACAGCGAAATCAGTTGAGACTATCTATGTGAAGTGAAGTGATTACGCCAGTGGACCTTTTCTTTACACATGTGCTGGCTTGGCTTGACTCATTACTCAGCGTCAGCCCAGCACAGCAGGGATTTCCATCTCTCATTACAACAGGGCTCCCCTAATAAGTCCCTTAAACTGATGATGCAGTTGTCTGCAAGTAGTCAATGACGTATAATAAAATAAATAAATAAGCATGGTGCTTGTGTCTATTACCGGCGGGTGGAGGGAAGGAGTGGCTGCAAAACGTTGAATTTCTCCGCGATGAACCTCCCTTGTTATTTTGGCAGCGAGTGTTTTTCCATCACGCGGCACGGCGGGTAGGAGAGAGAGAAGGCTGTTGTTTACCCGTCGGAGGTGAGCTGTTTGCAGAGGTGCGGTGAGAGCCTGTCATCTGCAAGTCGATTCAATTGTATTCGTATGCCCCCCCCCCAAAAAAAAAAGAAATCACAAATCACAGATCCGCCTCAGGGACATTTTTACAGCCTGCACACCGACACAACATCCTCCTGTCCTTATACCCTCCATCCATTCATGCGAGTCTGCTCCTCCAGGACGGACAGACTTGCAATTACTGTGTGTACAGAATAGAACGCAAATTATATTTGAACAGGATGACAACAGACAAACAAACAAACAAAAATTACAGAACGCAGCAACGAGCAGGACGGCGGAACGATAAAGGATTTGCGAAGGATGAGGCGGCGAGGGGCCTGGCGCAGATCAGGGCCACGAGCCACGCGACCTGAAAACAACACGGAGACCTCTGACGGGATGACACCTCGGGCAGGACCTGGCTCCAGGCGGTCTGCCCGTGTCCCCGCAGCCGGCTGGGCGGGGAGGTGTTTGCCAGTTGAGAAGGCCGTCTCCGGCAGCACGGCCTGCGAGATGAGAAAAAAAAAAAAAACACGGGGCTAGGGCGTCAGGACATTTGACATTTGAGTCTATACAGATGGAGAGGAAGAAAAAGCAGCTCAGAGTATTCCATGAATCACCCCCACCCCACCCCCGGGCGGTTTGAAGATGTAGCAGCATTGCTAGTTACTTAATCAATAAGAAAAGAACACTTTTTAAACATAGAGAGGGTGTCTGGCCCCAAGACGGATTCTAGTTCCACAGAAGAGGAGCCTGATAGTTGACGGCTCCGCTGCCCTTTCTGCTTCTAGAGACTAAGAGGACCTCTAATAAACCTGTGTTCTAGGAGCAGATACTGAGGAAACTATGATCACTTCAAGATATGATGGTGTCTGACCATTAAGAGCTTTGATGGTGAGGAGGAGGAATTTGAATTATTTTTTTCAATCTTACCGGAATTGACATTGAGTCTATACAGATGGAGGAGAAGAAAAACCATGAATGACCCCCACCCCACCCTACTCTGGGTGGTCTGAATATATAGCAGCATTGCTAGTTTCTAGGCTGGCTGCAACTATAAACTCAATCAATGAGAAAAAAAAAACACTTTTTAAACATAGAGAGGGTGTCTGGCCCCAAGCCGGATTCTGGTTCCACAGAAGAGGAGCCTGATAGTTGACGGCTCCGCTGCCCTTTCTACTTCTAGAGACTAAAGGGACCTCTAATAAACCTGTGTTTTAGGAGCTATTGAAGGAAAGTATGATCTCTTCAAGATATGATGGTGTCTGACCATTAGGAGCTTTGTTGGTGAGTAGGAGGAATTTGAATTCTAGTTTCGATTTTTTTTTACCGGGAGCCAGTGGAGAGCAGCTAATACTTGTGAAATGTGATCTCTTGTTCTCGTTTTTTTGTCAATAAACACGCAGCGGCAGCATTGCGAGAGTCTTCGGAGACTTGACATCTGCAGCTTCTTATCTTCATCCCACTGTTGCCGTTCTCGTTTGTACTCCACCTCCCTGCAGTATTTCTAACCGATCTGCCGAGCAAATTGCTCCGAAAGCAAAAGGCCAAATGACTCAATTTCACCAGAAATTAACTTATGTGAAGCTGGGAAGACAAATCACAATTGATGATACAGAAGACTAATTAATTTATATATGCTTTCAGCTAATTATCTTGCAGTATCCAAGGCTTTTTTTTCTCCATTTGTCAGGATCTTACCTTTTTGCAGTGCTAATGTGACAGATGGAAGTCAGTCTGCGAACTTTCAGTCTTCCACGGAGCACAAATGTGGGATATTACCTCGTTACAGCAAATATTTACCAAACCATCACTTGAAAAAAGAGTGAGAGCATAGGTGTTTATATAATCTCAGCACACCAACGCACAACTAAAGTTGTATTGCATGACTCCCCAGTGTTTGCTGGTCACACGCATGCATGGATGTGCTAGAAAAAGTGTTTTTTTTCTTCATCTTTTGCACATCATCATCACACATTTTAGAAGCTCCGTACGATAGAAAGTGAGATTTTAATTGCTTTTTTTTTTTATTATAAGCAGTTCTAGTTGTTCTATAACACTAAATCCACAGAGATGCACAAAGCCTGTATACGGAAAGTCTGCACCGAAACAAGCAAATGGGAATTCTGTGAGGTTGTGATGTCACAAATGTACACAAATATATGTATATTGAGATAAAATTACCTGTTATTTTAATAGCTTTTAGATTTTTTGTACTTTCTTGTTAGGCATGTCTAAACTTCAGATAAAACCCATGAGAACTGTAAAATATGGAGCCTTTAAGGTACTGTAGTTTAAATAATGATACCTGAAACGAGATATAGAGTAAAAAATCAATTTTCGACGCTCATTCATAGGATAATTTAAAGCTACAGAGCGGGTTTCTTTATTTCCACAGCTGCTGTTGTTAATTACAATCATTTGAAATCTACCTTGAACTTAATGTTCAGCGCATTCATATCTGAGAACCTTGTTTAGAAAATACGCATCAAACCCAGCAATCAGCGGCGTCCACACGACAGCGGCCGCGGTTCAAGTCGCCGTATCCTACTCAAAAGGCACGTTTGCTCTTTTTCCCTCTCGAACCAACGGGAACGGTTGTCACGATGGCAGCGCTGAATGTCAACGAGCGGGGAGGGAGGCGGGGAGAGGGGGAGACCATGTTCTTTAGTTTCCCCCGAGCGGAGGGCGCCATCAGGGTGCAGATCGGCCACGTGACAAGGTGCCGTGACTCATTTCCAGCTCGCTGGCATTAACGAGCGGTGCCCTTTCTGCCGGCGAGCACAGTGTGGGAGCAGGCAGGGCCGGCTTGACGGTGCAATAAGGAGGGAGGGAGTGAGAAGGCTCCCGCTGCTTTCATCAAAGACGAGTCAGGAGTGGAATACATTCGCCCGGCGCACATCTCTGCCCCGATAAAAACTTATTCCTTTGTTGTTTTGCTCGCCTGTCTCTCCGAGGCTATCATTCGAGTAATTTATACATGGTCGGATACTCCCAGAGATAATCATGCGTTTCGGTGACAGATTTTAGTTTGATTGCTTTTTTTTTCTTTCTTAGCAGTGCTTCTTCAGTGGGATACCTGATACTCCTTTTTCCTATTTTCTGAGTGCCTGCAAGACGTATGTATGCCTATAGAAATGTTTGGCTAAATGAGGATGTGTTGGACATCCAGCTCTACCTATGTACAGACAAATCGTACATGGGTTAAGATGTGAGCATGTGCTGAGATAAGAAGATGCATTCAAATACAGTTATTGTAGAAAATAAAGCTGCAATTTCTGTTAAAAATGCAGGTGTCAATCTACATATCAGTTTCGAAATTATGCTGATAGACTAGGTAAAACCAAACATGTGATACATCTCTTACTATGTACTTGCATTTTTTCCAAATTAATGGGTTTAGGCCCAGATTCTGTTCTGTGATGTGATAGTGCTCGGACTTCTGTGGATGCACCTTGGAGTAAGACTTGTGTTGGCATGAGGAATAAAGAATCAGCATGTGGTTTTTTGAGAGACGTTCCAACGCTTTTGTTATGTCGGCTGCACTAAAGGCGTAGGAAGAAATGGGACAACGGAGCTTTGAGTTGTCACATGAGGAGGAGCACGCTGTTGCAGAATAGCGCTGTGATATGAACGTCTACGGGACTTGCAAAAGACTTTTTTTTTGTGGCATAGATGCTTTTATTATGCAGACAGACAGGAAGTGATGGAAGAGACTGGCAGCAAAGGAATGCTTCCATGTCAGCTGCTTAGCGCTCTAGCCTATGAGATTTTAATGATTAACAATAATGCTAATAATGATTTTTCAATTTCCATCCAAAAGATTTCACAAAAAAGGATGAACACCATCATGCCATTCTTAAGCTATATCTGAAAGCTCAGGTCAATCTGACAAAAAGTCAAAGAGATATGTGAGCCACAGACACACACTCCTTGCTTTACCGATATATGGCTTTTAAACCAGCTACCTGTATCAGAAGTCCGCTAAAAGAAAAATCAGTTCTGATGTTTCTAATCAGACAATTTATTTATAGAGTAGTTATCTGAACCAACATATAAAACAAAATACTTCCTGATTTAGTGGAGTTAATTTCTGCATTTTGTATTTTAATGAGTTCTGTAAGTGATGGAATTTTCACCATTTGGCGCAGACAAAGGAGGAAAATTTAGAGGCATAAAAATAAAAACCACGCCGGTCCCTTATGTTTTGCCCATTTAGCAGACAGAACTGCAGGAGCAGCTGGTGCCCAAACCATCACACATCTGATTTGATTACGGTTTAATTTCACAACAAATATGTCAGTTATTTTAGTTTACTTTACATATTATTTGGCCGTCCTCCAGGCAAGAAAGTTAGCCAACAAGGACGTTGTAATCTGTTCGGCTCCACTCATGAATTTAAACCTCATTCTGGCAATTTGCGCTGCCAGTAATAAAGCAGAGAGAGTGCTTCACACGTGTGAAAAATATACATCTAATACAACGCTAACAAGCGTAGGCATCTGGCAGTACTATAGAAGAATACTGTAGGTTAGTAGGAAGGATTCTGGTGGATCTGCAGAGATAAAACACTGAAGGTTATCCTCGATCACTTCACAATGTAATCTTATCATCAGCGCCACTTCAAAACGAGACAAGAGAGAAGGGGGATCTTGAGCCACCACATGCTAATTGAGCAGATGAGAGATCAGTTATCCCGCAATCACGCAAGGTCATGGTCTGAGGATTGCCGGCTCCATGCGGCGGCAGACCTTGATTTTTCTTCATCATCGCGAAAAAGTTGTTTACTGGGTGCAATCAAATTGATTTTTGCAGATGTGTTGTTATTTTAGTGGCAACAGAAGTGATTAGGATGCTTGCATGCACACACACACACACATGCACAACCCTCGGGTTCCAGGTAAAGCTAATCAGCGGCGTGTAAGGAAGTAATTAGTAGTTTCAGCAGCATCTCACATGCAGGATGAAGGGAGAAGATATATTGACAATTACAGGGAGAAAAAAAATGTTTATTCAGTGCTTTTCTGCAAAGTCGGCGATCCAACAAATGGTCGAAATGAGAAGAAATCCTCCTTCGCTACTTATGCTCCTTTTTAATTTAACCAGTTTGTTTTTTCTTCTGCCATTTGTTTTCATTATTGTCCCTACAAAAAAAAAAAAAAAAAAGCTGTCCATGTTACTGAATCACCACCGCGGAAATTACAGCGTCTTGGAATCCAAAAAAAAAAAAAAACACAGTCTATGCCAAGAGGACTACAATTGAAGATTTTGCAGCACTCCACCATGCAGTGCTGGTGATTGGTAAGAGAGGCTGTAAGCAACCTCATGTGGCGCATCCAACATGATGCTGTCTGCAGCATCAAGGTCAAACAAGGATGTGATGAGCGAGGAGGTGGCAATGAATCATACGTGGAGAAAGAGAGAGAGAGACGGCGAGGGGTGTTGTAGTCAATTTATTTTAAGTTTCCCAGTTTCCCAATGCATTATGATCACACCAAACAGAACTGTTAACAAAAACTAGCTTCTTTTTTAATGTCTATATCAGCCTCTGCCAAGAAAAGACAATTATGCCGAACCTTTCCATGGTGTCACCACTTTAGCCACCATGTTAGCCCCATTCCAAATTGTATATAAGAATGACAAAGGCTCAGTTTTTATTTGGACGAGGACACTGATCTCATTATCAACACACACTTAGTCCGGCGGATCAGAAACTTTCTTCTCCCGCCGCCCACAGATGGTCTTTGTCGGAGAAAGCGTGTCGGATGTACTCTCCCTGAGAATAGGCTGCCCACGAGGTCGTGCTCTGTTCTCACGTGGCCTGAGTTGCCTTTTCTACAAGAAGACAGAACCCTTTTTAGGAGATGGTGTTGTCTATCCCGGCCCTCGCCAAGGCTAAGGACTATAAGCCAGTTCAGTTCAAAGGAGGAAGATGAAGACGGCTTACCGTGGTTTTTACCAGTATGTTCCTTTACCAGACCTGTTTTACCAGACCTGTTATACTGTGTTGCTACCGTTTTACTGCCCTGTCACAGGCACCGTTTGGGAAGAAAGTTATATTATTATTATTATTAAGTTATATTATTAAAACTTTGAAAACTCTCTCTGTGTACCATCTTTCTTTGTAAATATATTTACATGTTTTAATGTGGGCACATGCGGCTTATATACAGGTGCGGCTTGTGTATGTACAAAATCGGTTTTCCTCTAAAAAATGTAGTGGGTGCGGCTTATAATCAGGTGCGCTCTATAGTCAGGAAATTACGGTATCTGCACAAAACTGGATCTGAAAACGAACGTGTGGTCGAAGTTGTTGAACACCTCAGCACCTGGACCCCCGTGTGTGTGCTGCATTGTGTTAGTCGGCGTATTCCAGGAACTATTGATGGGAGCGTTCTTGCCGTCCACCTTCCTCGGCGGTGGGGGTCACCTCGATTGTAGGTCGAAAAACAAACTTTCTGGGATCGTGTCAATGGCAGGCGGAGTTGTTGGCAAACCCCAAAAGCCCTTGACCCATCTTTTTTCACAGAAAGGACGGTGGAAGAACAGCGAGGAGCATCTTCCCCTTCGGATTTAGCCTTTAAGCTCCGGAAGCCGTAGCCATTAGCATCTCTCGCAACCAACAATCCAGTCCATTGATATTCTTCACTCAACAAAGTGACTGACACGAATGGTTTAATGTGACCTTGTCTTTGTCTGATTAACTGCTTGTGTGAGTTTTATTCTGCTTTGTATGCTGCTGTTTGTTGAGCCAAGGCACATTTCCGCCCTGCTAGACAGTAAAGTTATATCGTATTCTACTCTGCTTTCCAAGCAAGCAGCATAAACAGACAACCCCCCAACAGAGGCACACTCACATATGGATAAAGAACATATAGACAGCTATAGGCTTGGATGGATAGATTTCCCCAACTATTTCATTTCCATGAGTACGTGCGTAAGATGTATTGTGATACTGCTGGATTTGAAGTGTGTTTCAGCCGAGTAAAAGCGATCAAATAAGACATTGCTGAATGGCCCTCGCCCACCCACATGCAGGGGGATTAAGAAAGCCTTGTTATCATAGCTGGGAATCTGCAGTAATGAGGACAGGAGAAAAGGAGGGAATGCATTGTCGACGTACAAATCAATACGTCGGCATGTATGTTTGGACTGGCTCGATATTGTTTATTATTTCTCCCCTTATTCCTTATTCAAGTGAGTCGTTTCGTTGTCTCCCGTCCGTGGATGTTTGTTCTCCCCCCACCTGTCACTGTACGCGGGCAGGACATGCATCCGTAATGCATTCCCTCCTCAAACATGTTTGCCGGGCAGCAACAGCTGACTCTGTTGACAATGCTATCAGTGCACGTCAGCCGGCTATTGAGTTGCAGAATGTTTTTCCCTATCAGCGTGATTTGTTGAGCATGGGAAAATCTAATTAGCCGCCATCATTTGGGGATGGAGCTCGACTGACACTGATGCACTCCACGCTGATGCTTTCCCTCGCATGCAATTCTCAGGCTCACCCGTCCTTCATTTTCATTTCTTTTTTTTTTCCCGGTATTACTTTCATCTTCGGCCATTTTAGCGGTGATTCTAAAGTGTGACACAGATAGATATACTGGATTAAACCAAAGGCGAAGGCGGAAAGGGTATCTGCTGACAGCTGCATAGCTGCAGCGCCGCTCGTCTCGGACTGATGCACATTGGGTTTATTTTGTCTGCGTTTTTGGACAGTGAAGCAAATACGGAGGGAATCATATGCAGTTTTTGCAGGAAAATCTGCAGGAAAACATGCACCAGGTGAAAAATCGTATTTTTAACTGAGGTATCATTCCTCCACTCTTTATACAGGAAAAAAAAAGACCACACTGATCAAGCTGCATGGGATCAAGGGTAATTAAAGCAACAGAGGTCATCTATTTCTGTGCCGGAGCATTTGTCTGGACAGGCTGTACATCTCAGCTTCTGCTGGCAATAACAGCAAAACAAGGGGAATTGAATTAGAATTTAATCAATAGCAATTCAAAGCTGTCCACGAGTTAAAAAATAGCCTTTACTCATATGAAAAACTCACCAATAGGTAAATCATAAAATATCGGTGTATTTACAGAGTATATAGTAAATATAGATCACTGTCCACGCAGAAAATCTATAGGGTTGACATCTGCAGTGAGACTGTGAGGCTATTTCTCCAGCTCAATTCTCTTCCAATTAACATCCCAGCTATAACTTTGCTGCGCTGCCTCATTTTTCATCTCCAAATGTGAAATCCATCGCTTGAATCTTTTAAGGAGGATTTTGTTTTCTCTGGTGCATAAGGACTATATTTGTTTTTGTCTTCCCGTTGGACCGTAAAGGCTCACGCACGCGTGTTCTTATATCGTGGTGAGTAATAACCGTTGACTGCATAACTTTTTAATATTAAAACCTAAAGTGGACATAACAAAGCCTCTCGGTGATGCTCTGTTATATTTATGCTGTTAAACATGGTCAAAGCTCCAAACCCTATGTAAAAATCATAAACTGTATAAATAATGGATGCAGCCTCCATGAAGTCACCCGTTGGTTTGTGGTCTTGTGATTTAATGTGGCTGTTGCCTTGTGTTTTTTTTTTCTTGTGGAGCCATTAGTGTCTCTTCCATTATCGTATTTGGACGAGAGTGTGGAGCTGGGTGGGAGCAGCGTCGAACAGACGGCTAGCATCTATCTGGTGGATAGCCACATGTTTTTTTTTAAAGTGGCCACACCTTTTAAAACTTTATCTGATAGGAATGAGGCTGAAATTTAAAAATGCACAATTTTAAGGGCTTTTCCCTATGGCTCTGATTGGTGGTTTAACAACAGAATGCATAAAATCGTGCATACAGATTTAACACTTATCCAAATATGACCAGAAGTGTTTCTTTTAAAAGATAACTACTACAGCTTTATTATGCAGAACTCTAAAGCTTAATGAAATTTAAGTGGATGACTTATAAAAAATAATTCATCCCTGTATAATTGTCACGAATGGAGAGATGATCGATAGAGATTTAACTTTTGGTTTTTTTTTTTGTACTTCTGGTATATAATGTTGTATTTTTAACATGAGGGACAATGGGGCTTGACTACTTCGTGTTGTCTACTCATGTATTTCAGACTTGAACATGTACGTTTTGAATAAAGGGTAAGAGAAAGCAGTGAAATCCTGCAGCTGCTGTTTTAATGTGTCCTCCAAACCCGTCTGAGGATCAGCTTTCAGATTGTGTCCAGATAAAAAAGAGAAGAAAAAAAATATTTAGCATAAAATAAATAATGGAGTTGATTCTTCTAAGCTGTAAATCATACAAAGATATTCCATTAGAGCCCCAGAATGTAAATATAAACCTGAAAATGTGAACGATTCATCCGCTTTTATAGGTAAAGGATATCAGTATGTTGAGCAAACAAAGTAAAATGTTAGAACATATACATGGCCGTGCATGTTTTAATAATTTCAATATGTAAATGTGTGCCTTGACTATGATTCGTACACTCAGGTTGTGATTACTTACGGTGTTCCCGTGAAGCCACGGCGCTCATTAGACGGCTGCAGCCATCAATCACCGTCCTATAAACGTATAAATGTTTACTCTGCTCGTTCTGATTTATGTGTGGAAGCATTGAACGCATTCCGCCGGTACTGTATAGACGTTACGCGAGTTTAACAGGTCGTTCGTTGCGTGTGACCGTGCACGGCGTGGCAGCATCTGCCTGCAGGGTGAAGAAACGTGACCCATCCATTCAAGGCTGGCTGGCTATGGCAGTCAGATTGATCACAACGGGAGCAATCTCTTTCTCTCTCTCTTTTTTCTTCTTCTTCTTTCTTTCTCCCCCCAGATACTTGTTTGGATCCTGTTAGAGGCTAGCGTAAGCCGTCTCTATCAGAGCCCTCTCGTACTCGCGGGCAAGCTCGCACAAGTAAACACAGGAGGCGCATTATCGGAGCACTTTTAACATCCCCTCTCCCCCTCTTCCTCGCTGTTCCTCTCGCTCACGCACGCACACACACACACGCCGGCACAAAAAGCAATCGCCTTATTGCGTCGGGCGTCCGAGTGCGAGCGGCTCGTTATAATCCGTCTTTTACAGATGATACGACTGAGCCGAGGCAGTTCGCTTACAGGAAAAGCCTCGACTGCGTTGGACAAATCTCGCGCAGGTTCTTGTAATTGTGCCTTTGTGGGTGGGCTCACACACACACACACACACACACACACACACACACACACACACACGCTGGCCGGTCGTTTGTGGTCCGTTAGCATTCGCAATGATTCAAACTCAATCATGCTGAATGCAGCAGGATTAGCTCCTGTTGTGTTTTTTGCACCAAAATCGGTCCTATTTTGCACTATGCACGATGAAAACCTTCTTCCATTTGACGTCATATTCAACTTTTCCTGTTCTTTCCATCTGCAAACATCATCTATTGCACACCTTTGCATCCCGGAAGACGGATCTCTCTGATACTTTTCTTGAGGGTTCTTCTGTTTTTTTTAGGGATTCTTACCTTGTATGACAGGCAGTGTTTTTGCTTTTGTGCAAACTGTAAAGCCCATTGGGCCAAACCTGTGTGCTGTACAAATAAAACAGAATTGAATTCCAGCTCCGCAGAAGTCCCGACGCTTTAAATCCAGTACCCAAGTCATGTTTCTCTCTACATAACAAGCCAAGGATCTTCAGCTAAATTAAAAAGCCCTCCTCTTTACGCTAAGAGTCTAGACGAGGAAACGGCGTTACGCGCATTAACCCGGGAGGAGCTGAATTATTCAGGCCGCGGTGATGTCATCCGCCAAACCCGCCTGCAAACACTCGCAACTTTTAACGATTGAAACCAAAATCCCACACGACACACAAGGCCCGATCTTAATTATTTAATTATTTCTTTAATTTTGATATCGTAGAGGATGAGCTCTTACACACCTCGTTGACAGGCGAGGGCTCCGCTGGTTTTTTATTTTACCCCCTCTCTCTCTTATAATCTTTCTTTATTGCTGTTTAATAATCACATTACGTCCTCTCTAGGTACAGTTCAAACACCCCCGCTAAACCCGTAATGTGGCACGTGGCGGCGAAAGGCGGCCGACAGCCTGCGTGTTCCTGCCTGGGAAAAGGAAAAAAGTGTAATGAATAATAAAGTCGGCGAAACGCCTCTGGTGAATCGTGAAGATGCCGTTTTGATGGCTCTCATAAGTACTGCGGTGTCTTTAGAGTCATCAGGATGATCTCAGCACGGCGGGGGGTGGTGGGGGGGTAAACAAGTGCGTTTATGTAATATCAGCTGTTGGTTGTGGAGGATTCGGCCTCCAGCTAGGCCGGAGTTGTCCCCCGACGTCTCCGTCGGTTCAGGTAGAACCCCCCCCCACACACACACACACACACAGACAAGCGTTGACGCTGCATTATCAGATAATTCAGTGTGATGTGGTGCAGCTACTTCCTGTTTCTTTAGCGTGTCTATCGAGCGTGATGGATTCATGTAAAGTCGTCCCTGCAGGCGAGATGAGCAACCAACAACGTTGTTTTTTTTTTTTATATTCTTCAGAAGTGGAATATGAGCCGTTGTTTCCTCTGATTCTGCGTCGTGTAAACCAGGCCCATTAATTGATGATGTTTGACAAGTCGACATTACCCCCCCCCCCCCCCCCCACCCCCACCCCCCAGCTATGTGCTGTGTCCTGTGCTTATATTTACATATAACCATAAATTCTTTAGAAATACATTGTTTTTTCTTTACCCCCCTCAAACAGCAGGGTGTCCAGGAAGGGGGGGGGGATTAATACACAATGCACATGTCTCCTGTAGTGTTATACAGAGCTGCTGCACATTCACATCTTATAAATATTTAACCTTACGCAAGACTTCTGGTAAAAATTTCATCTTTATTCTTCAAGAGCGTAGCTTAAAGTATTATTCTCTTCAGAATAGAATTTTCCAGTCTGTCAGTATATGCACACACACATCCAGGAGGAGAAAGTGAAAAGAAATCTCTAAAGATGAAGAGGAATACATGAAGAGCAGCCGCCCCCCCCCCCTGCTCTCCCCGGGTCCCCCCCCCTCACCCTTTTACTTCCCCTCTGTTATCTCCAGGCCTTTGAAACAGCACCTGTTACAGACTCGCGGCCTGGGAGCGCCGCTCGCGACGCGGCGTTCACTCCTTCCGTGATACGGCGCCAGCTCCGCGTCTCCGCGTCCAGGAACGTCTGGAACGTCTTCATCCTGCAGGAGCTTTACGACTCCTCGGAGCGTGCGCCATGTTGCTCCTCGCGTCACGTGACACCCACCCCCACTCACTATCGAAAAAGCGGTGAAAACCTTGAAAACAGGATCAGGACGGTGTAACCTCGCTTAACTTTATTCACCAGTGAAGAAGTGCAACAGTCAGAACCCTCATGAAACCGTGATTAACCACGGCTGTGTTTGCTTTACGTTTCTTTTAATGTATTTTCCATCGATTTCCAACGTCTCTCTAGCATCACCTCTCCTTCTTTATTTATTTCTTTATTTATTTTTTTGGAGGGGGGGGGGGTTTCTGAAACACCCGCCACATCCCGGCAGCTGCATATCACTCTCGCATGCAAACAGCCCTCACACAGTAATGGGCATCCATCAAATTTGCTTGAGGGATAAATCACGTCCACCCCACCTTCACCGCTGCACCACTGCAGGAGACAGATAGGAATGTGTAACGGCCTGAGCGATAAAGGCAGAGGAATTCTTTATTGGAGGCATTTTTGTATCCTTTTTTTTTTTACTGTGGAACAATCGCCGCCAAGTCGTAGCCTTATTCCTCCCTGGTAGCATCAATAACAATGAGAGAAATGTCAGCCACTGATTAGGCTTTGATATTGGAATAGCCATGTGTGTGTGTGTGTGTGTGAGAGATGGGTGTGGTATGTTTATGTGTGTGTTTTTCTTATGAAAAATTAGATCTCCCGGGGTCTTTCTGCTCATAAAAAATGCATCCTAGCCGGTCCCCGTGACCTTCCCGATGGAAAAAAATTAAGCCGCGTCGGAAAGAGACTACGGTGTTAAATTGACTACATGCCCTCCACCTACTCCTATATGCTGCTTTTTCTGCACTTGATGGAATACGTGCGCATTATGGAATGCGGCTTGCGCAGCAGTATATATTATATATATATATATATATTTCTTGGAAATGAGCAGATTCAAATACAGCGGCGTCCACCCAGTCTACACAGTGAATGTAATTTAAATGTGTTATCTATTTATTTTTGCAAAACACCACAATGCCACATTGCATCTGTGCCATCTATGCATATGCAAATCTATTTTTTTTTTACTATGCATGACTTGTAGGTCAAGTTATGGAAATTTGGGGTAATGCCCAATTCAGTAACACTTAACAACATCAACAGCAGCGTTTGGTTCCATATGAAAAAAAGCCTTTTGGTGCAAAAAAAAAAAAGTCATTTCCAAGAAGTCAGGTGATTAAGGGAGATGGATTAAACCAAAGGTTTTACTGGATTCTTCTTAGTCGTGAGTTAGGGCGGCTTTTCCTAAAAGTTACTCCTTTAATGGTGGCGCGCACACCCGCGGCTAACGCATAAAACCAGATATTGATGCCACGCGGGTCATGGATAAACAGATTTTGGCAGATTGAGGCTGTGGCAACACTTAACCCTATTTTTTATGAGGCATTACCAAAATACTGTTCTAATCAGTAATGAAATTGTTAGGGCAGCTACACGTCCTCCATCCTGAGACACACATTTGCATTTATAGGTGCCGTAAAAGAGACGGATCGCTTCATACATGCAGTATATAATCTGTAAAGCTACAAAAATTAATTTAATTATCTATTTTAATTGCATATCATCCCATTTCCTACTTTAGGAGTAGCAATAATTGAATAAATAATGAATTATTAATAATTAGCTCTTTATTTAATGTTTCAGGATGGATCCAGATGATAAAAACTACAGCACACATGTTTAATTACAGTTTTTCCAGTCGCTTTGGTACGTTTCTCTCAATTGAAACGTCTGAGCCATCATCTAGTCACTTGTGCACATCATAAAAGCAATTTCACATTCTTCTGAACAAACGGTTTGGCACATTCATGCAGATGATTGTGCACAATCGTCGTCTGTCTCCAAATGCTTGAATGTTGTACCGGTCGCATTAGTTCAATGCAGAGGTCACTGCGTGCAGGGCGCCATGTTTCCTACATGTTTCTATCACTGATCCAATGTCTGACTGTGGCAGAACAACGGGGAAATGAACAGGGTCAACAGCTGTGAAGAACACGAGGAGTAAACTGCAGAAAAGTCTGTGCAGCAATTCCCCAAACAGCAGCGCATGTACAGTTCTGCCTGAGGGTGTTTTCCTATTACATTCTGAATTTTGTGTTGTTTTTTTCCCCCCCTTTGTAATATGCAGCGCTGTGCGCTATGTGTTGCAATGACATGCTCTGTCAACAAATTACAGGACGAACAGTAAAAGCATAAAAATGTAAATCCTGTCCAATCTCCCACATTCTGTGATGTATAACTTTGTACTGTTGCTACTATACGCCACCTCCATGACTTTCTCATTATTGTCATAAAAAACCTTTAAAATAGACTGCATCAAAAATTACTTTTTATTCTGATGTTCTCATTGACACAGATCTGTTTTCTCATGAAAATGTAAAGATTTGTTTTGCAGAATGTCAAGGATGATTCGATTTTAAGAAAAAATGGAGCTGTTTACATGCTCGTTCGCCCATTTTTTTTAATGAAATGGAGCACAGGTTCTGTTTGAAGCAGTTCTTTAAGGATTTGGTTGCTCACCGATGTTCTAGGCAGAGTTAGCTTAGCTTTGCATGAACGACAAACCAAACCGCTGGCTTTGCACTGAACAAAGATGACAGCATCTATTCGTGGTTTCAGGGCAGTTGCTGCACGTCTCCAATCTTACTTCTAAAATAAGATTAACGGCTGTTTACCACACTGGAAAGGAAGGAAACAACCTTCTTTAACTATTTCCAATGTCCTGCATTAAGTCTGGAACTAAAATTTAAGTGGTAAAAATGTCTCTGTTACGTTAATCCGAGGCGACTGTGCGTTGCAGTTGGTGGCCAACAGATGTCGGTGAGTGAAGGATGCTCAATACTCATTTTCATTTAGAAGTGTGAATCTATTTCATTTAAGCCGCCGGGTGGCATCCATTTTATTCCATACGATATGTGGAGGCCAATGTGCAGCAGGTGAACGGAAAGCACGACCCACACGGTCGCGTTCCCTTCCCCTCTCTCTGCTCCCTCGTTTTTTTTTTCTTTTTTCCTCCTCCCCTTCCTTCGCACTCGGGCCATCCTCCATTTTTCTCCTCGCTAATTAGCAGGCAGGATGGTGATTAGTCATGAGGCGGCGCTCCCCGCCCCTCCGCCGTCCTCCAGACTCAGAGGTGTGTCTCCTCTGTGCTGGGAACATGTGTTAAAAGCAGCTGGGCATCCAGAGCAGTCGGGGGGGGGGACCTATCGCTGCTGTTGGTGCAGGCGGCTGCAGGAATAAAAACTACGCAAGCTAGCAAACTGCGTTTTTTAAGGGGCCTCATATGTGGGTTTTCTTTAAAACACACGTGCATGAATATGAAGTGCGTGTTCAAAGTCAAAGTCAATTTTATTGTCAATTTCTCCACATGTACTTGACATACAAAGGAATCGAAATTGCATTTCTCATTATCCTATTCGTTTTACATGTACAACAACATTAAAGTGCAGGTGTGCAAGACGAGACAATCCTAAACTACATTTTTAACAATGCTAAAGTGCAGTAGCTTAAAGCTACTTTTGCGTAGTGTTGCTAAACTAGAAACAAACGGGTATGATAGGACAAGACATGAGTTTTCCTATTTTCATCATCACCCATACATACTTAAAGCACGTCATTATCTCATATTGCAGGTGTGTGAATTCATGTTCGCACAAGTGCATTTTTTTCCCAAATATTTCTAAAATTGTTGTATTTATAGACAATATGAACAAAACAGTTATATAGGACAATATATGAAAGTTGCCATAAATCCTTAAATAAAGCACTAACACCAAAAAGAATAATTTAACAGAAAGAGCAAAATCAAAATGAAAAAAATTTTTTTTTACCAAATATTTATTCAGTTTTAACGTTGTTGTATTTATATGTTGAACAATGAAATTATATAAGACAATAAAAAATACCAAATTAAAATAATAATTTAACAGAAAGAACTAAATCAAAACGAATAAGAAGAAAAATAATTAAATAAAAAAATGAAATGAATAAGAATAAAAATAATTAAATTAAAAATAAAAAAAAAACATTATTATATTAGACACTTTCAATATCTTTCAACCAAGTAATTTACATTTGGTGCATGAATTTTTTTCCTTTTCTAGGATAAAGCAAATTAACAAACACACGTCAAGGAAAATATGTTTCCTACTTCTCAACAGGGTGAGAGTGCAGAATGAATGTTTATGCTGATAACGTGAGATTGATATCTGTTGTTTTAGTGATCACAAGAGCATCTCTACAAAGCTACTCATATCTGCACATTAATAAAAATAAAAAGCTGTTTCCTGGTTATATTTATTTGTGTGACCATGACTTGTCTAGAAAAAATTATATCGCAAATACGAGATTTAGACATCAGAAGACGACTCATTCCGTCTTATTTTAAAACCCCATCTCTCCCCATACAAAAGCAGCTGTAATTTGGTAATTAATCTGATTTCTTTGCATTAGTCATTCAGGCCGCTGCTTTACGCATCATATGACATTTTTTTTTTTTTTTTTGCATATTCAATTTCACTGTAAAAACGCTCAGTCTCATTTCATGGTGATTCATGGTAATTCTCTAATAGATATACGGTTTCTCCTTTTTTCTCTTTCTCTAGTGAACGTCTATATTTCAGAGCATTTAAACCCTGCTGTATTTTTTGGTCAGATGTAAACTGAGCCGATCATGATTCATCATAGGAATGATTAGTGAATTATGCAAATGATGAATTAATGCAGCCTCATAAATACACAATGGTCAATACATGACAATATTACATAAGTCTACAACTTTATATGACAATGTCATTTCTTTTTTCTCATTTTTTTAAATGCACAGTGCTTCATAGCAGGTAAACAGAGTTGATATCACCAGGTGTGGGCCTGACTATTTCCTGCTGTTTCCTTTGTATAAAAATCCCGAGCGGCCGAAAATAAAAGTTGACAAGCGAGACAAATTCTTCATTCCGTGTGGAATTCCCCATCAAAGAGATGCACGCTCTGTGACCGTTTTCAAACAGCAGTTTGAAAATCTAATATTTCGACATCGCTTTTCCGCGGCGACGTGTCACTTTTCCTGTTTTATTCGGGAAACAGATCAAACGGATTCGACGCATTCATGTGCGTTCCTTTTTTTGTGTTTTTCCGCTGCATCCATTCATATTAACAAACCTGTTCTCGCTGTTTACGGCTTCTTTTTTCTTTTTATCGTTGTTCGTTTGATGACTCGGTTTTTCCTCGCGCGGCGTTCCGTAGAATTCTCAGCATCAAGAGGGAACAATAGGGATGGTTCTTTACTGGAGTGAATACGTGCACGTGTTTAACCTTCCTCTAGTGTCAGGGTCAGTTTAAATGCATATGTTACGGATCCTATTTGCCTCTGCGTTGTGTTGTGCATAACAATAAAATCTTCACACACGTTCCTCTTCCCAGGACGCAAGGTTAACAGGGCAGCAAGTACATTAACAACATTAACAATACGTCAACAATATCAACAATACATATATTAACAATACGCATAATTAATTACAAAAGTATACAGAGCAAAGCTCTACCAACAACAGTGACATGCCCCGCTAGCATTCCAAGCTAGGCGAGGCGGTAAACTAGCGTAAACCAAGTTAACAGACAACAAAGTGCATGAAACTGATTTAAAGCATTACACACCTGGCGCAAAACACAAAATACGTGACGTTGAGTGAGGGTTCGAAAATTAAAAACACTGAGCTAAACTAACACTTAACTGATAGCAATAGCTAAGCCACGAGCTTATCCTATACTCGTGGCTATAAACTACGTGACAAGACAACATATACACATGGCGACACACAAAGGGATGACTAAGGGAGTGAATAAAATAGAACATTATAATTTTATAGAACATCGATGGTTAAATGTCATGAGGATATATACAGATTATTCTTAAGGATTGGGGCGACATACCTCTTCCCAGCACACAAGGTTAACAGGGAAGAGCTGAGGGAGACAGGGAACTTTTAAAGGTGAGGACAAGACGCACAGGACGGAAAGCCAGGAGGGACACACCCCCAACAAACTAACATGACGAGCGTGTGTAATTATGAATCAAAGACACAAAATGAACCAATTTGTGCAGGATTTAACTGCACTATATTTTACTCCATTACACATAGAAGTACTACATACATTTGTTTATTGCATCAAGACTTTTTGACTTTGTCAGGAACTTCTATTTAAACAAAATAACATTTAAAAACTCAATTTTACTAAATTATAAAATATTCTGGTGAAAATTATGACCCCTAACACCATTAGGGTCAGTTTTGACCCAGTCATTGCTATGACAAATCTTGGAAGGATAAAAAGTCATGGGCAACATGTGGAATAACATTGGTGAGGAACATCTGGATGCCAACATTGCTGGAGTTTACAGATCCAGCAATGAGGCCACTGATAGTCTCTGGGATGCGTCAACAGGCAGGAATATTTTCCAGGCAACAAAGTCACTTCAGACCTTTCGAATGATATCAAGAGTCCTCAGATTTGACAACAAAAACACCAGAGCAAAATCTGACAAGCTCGCTCCCATCAGGGATGTGTGGGAGAGATGCTGCAGCTCCTTCCACTGATGTTCAACAGTAGATGAACGTTTTCTCCCTTTCCGTGGAAATTGCCCCTTCCGGCAATAAATGCCCAGTAAGCCAGGCAAATACGGCCTAAAAATCTGGGCAGCCTGTGATGCAAAAACCAGCTATGCATAGAATCTACAGATTTACACAGGCAAATCTGCAAGTGGCAAAACAGGAAAACGAGTAATTCTCCACATGACTACTGGACTGCAGGCTCACAACATCACTTGGGTTTGTTTGACCTTGCAAATCTACATTTTGTATAATTACTAGTTCTGGTTTTAATTTGGATTTGCATACAAGTTTTACTTTTGAAAAAAAATACTTGTTTTTTGCCTTTTCCTTGAAGTAAATAAATGGGTTGAAATTGACCCGTAACACCATAGATGTTACTATAGTTAATAATAATAAAATTAAGAAAATAATAATTATGAACATTTAAGAGATGTGGTCTTATACCCCTCAGTAATAGTCAGGTAACATAACAACTGTTTATTTATTTATATAATTCTCTTGAGGTTCATCTGACAACTTTTTTATATTTAAACGAGGGGTATTGTTTCAAAAGAAAGGCCCAGGGGGCCACAACGAAAGTGTTAAAACTAGTGATGCACGATATATCGGCCAACCGATATATATCGGCCGATATGTCACGTTTTTTAACATATCGGCATTGGTCCGATATCAACAAATTCTGGCCGATGTCAACATTTGGCAGAGTTAAACCACTACAGTTAGTTGGGCCACTGTCTGCGTGTCTCTCGGCGACGCGCTAAGCTAGCTGGTCCTAGCGGGCTCCTCCGTCACATCGCATCGCCCGAAAAGACAAAAAAAATGCGCGGAACGTTGCTCCGGGGTGTCGGACGCCGTCCTGTCGCCTTCTCATCGCCGGCCGCCACCTCCTCCGCCGCGGCCGCCGACGTCGCCGCCTTCGCGGAGCTCCATCG